>MU706923.1:43359-95652 GCA_026770625.1 Nicotiana glauca
AAAAATTTAACAAAGTCTAATTAACTACTAATCAGAAATTCTAACAACTAATCAAACATGCCAATTACTGTCAATTATTCAAAAATTATTTAAGTAATCAAATTGGTAATCACAATTAATACTGATACGACTAACAGTTATAAAAAATCAACTAAATGATAAAAAACAGAAGCTTATGAACATGCTAAAATTATCAGGGACAAAATTCAACTATTGGTAAAGAAACGAAAGATAATCTTGAAAAATAAAGCAAAAGGGTGCAAGAAAACAATCAAACAAACACATGCATGATAAAAATCAGAAAAGAATAAAAGAAATCAAAAAGAAAAGAAGATCAGGAACTTATCTTTTTTTTTAATTAGCTTGTTTGACCACTAAAGAAGAACAATACTTGGAGACACCGTTTGTAAATTTCCGACTCGCCGGGAAACTTCAAATTCATATTCGAGCCACTCCAGTAGTATTTAAGGTTCAAGACCCTAATGGTCGTGTAGTGGGAGTCAAGATAGAGTTATAATGTTATTTTGGGCTGGGTTGAGTGAGGTGTTGTTCGCCGGAGTTAGGGTTCCGGCGAAACGATTTTGAGTATTCGAACAGATGGGGACACATTCGAAGGTAGTGAAGTAGATAGGTAGAATCAGGATGAGAAGAGGATTTTAGGGTGTGAATTGGGGGTTCGTTGGCATAGGTGACGTTTCCCGCCGGTAGGGTTCCGGCGGGTTGACAGGAGATGGAGGCGGCTTAGGGAGGGAAGAAGATGAAGAAGAATAAAATATTTTAGGGTTTTTTAATTCTGTATTGATATATTAAAGGATATTAATTGACCCTCACCGTTGGATTAATCAAATTGAACGGCTCAGATTCCTTGGGCATTTAAACGATGTCGTTTCGCTTATTAAGGGCAAGCCACACGACTGTTGGATCCACATGATCAGGGGTTGAGATTAACTGAATATAAACGACGTCGTTTCATCGTGTATTGATGGGCAGACCGGATCAGGGAGATGGGGCTTGGGCCTGGGGTATTTTTTAAAGGGATTTTCGTTTGGGCTAATTCAATTAAGCCCAAAATGTAGACCAATCCGTTTTTATTCAATTTTTCTTTATTTGTTTATTTTGTTGTCTTGTTTTACTTTTGTATTTTTTGTATTTTCATTTTCTATATATATTTTTTTATTTTTCAGATTTATATTTATTATTATTTTTTTTCCCGATTTTATTAAATTGTGAGATTAAACTAAAACTAATTAAATCCTAAAATTTATTTAATAACTATTTCTAATTAAAATGCTAAAATAAACTATTTTCGTGATTTTCTTTAAATTGTTCTAAAATGAATTTATACCCACTTAATACTAAAAATATGAAATTAAATTCCTAATATAAATGCATATTTTGTATTATTTTTATGAGTTATTATGCAACACAAAAATGCAACAAATATCAACAAAAATTGTAAAAATAAAGAAAAATCATTTTGTTTGGATATTTAGGAATAATTTGCTTGGGGCAAAAATCAGGTGCTCACAAAGCCCATGGCCCTGGAATATCTTTTATAAAAATTGTTATCAGAATATTGTGTAATTGTCATAGTAATTGTGTGTTGTATTATTGTTTGATTTTTAGTTAAATTATAAATTGGTTATTTATGTATTTTGTGATAAATTAGCTTGAATTGATAATTGTTTGAGTCTGCATCAGCCGATGATTTGATCACAAATCCTCGTGGGAACGATACTTTACTTACTACTATATTACTTGTCGATCCCGTGCACTTGCGTGAGTGTTTTGGTCGCAACACATTTTGCATTAATATGTCTATTATATACTTTAGTTTCTTCGATTCCTTTTTTATAATGATAGTACTATGATTAGCTTGTGCTTACCTCCACTATTTATTTAGGTATCCATTACCTCCTGTCGGCAGAGGTACTGGGAGTAACTCTACCCACAAAAATTTTAAGCAGATGAAAAGAGAAATCGCCTAGTATTTTACCTTCTTCTTTTCTAATCTAAAAGAAGGAATACAATTCATTATAAATTCAAAATCTAAAATCAAGTGACATATTCTCATCTCTTGCTGCATAATTCTAAAACATATTCCTTCGAAATAGGTCCAAGAGGTGTGGTAAATGGTGACACGTGGTTTAGTGAGTTTCATTTGTAAGCTTAAATGCACGTGATTATTGTTTAAGTATGTCTTATGTTCTGCTGTCCATTATCTATATAATGAAGCGTAAACATCGCCATATATAATTGAGTTTTTTGTACTAATAATGCACTATATGGATAGTTAAATAGGCTCCGTTTTCGCGAAAAAATGTCAACCGATAGGCTAAAGCGAGCAAGATGTCAACCAAGTTGTGGTGAGTCTCTAAGGGGATGTCACATTTTGCAATACAACTTTGCACCAACGGCTCTTTCTCTCTCTAAGATTTCCGAACAATTCCTAATTTACGAGAGTGACTACATGTGTAACCCTTTGGACGACACTGCTTAGGTGCGTCTGGGAGGCCAATATGCTCCTAATACTACAACGAACAATACAAAAGGAAAAAATTTATGGAACGATCTCATATGCAACCAAACTCAGCACCTCTACTCTCTTATCGGCACCCCCAAATCACCATGACAAGGAAGCTGTAATTACAAAACACACCGCTCATAATGGGATGCCAACCAGAGGCGGATCCAGAATTTTAAGCTTATGGATTCCTATTACAATCTCAAGTAATCTACATGATAATTGGACCAACGAACTGTGTTCCAAGCTAAATATTCTTATACTTTTAAATAAATTTTTTAGTACAAATGCAAGGTCTATGCAAAAGTTACTGGGTTCATGGGAACCCGTATCCTTTGCTCTAGATCGGCCTCTGATGCCATCGGTGCTCTTTAAAGCATGGAATTACTATAAAATCATGGCAGTTGAATGCAGGCTCGTCATCATTGGGATATTTCTCAAGCCAACACCCTAAATTGATAGATTTTCATACTATCAAAATTAGAACTAGAAAGAAGAAGAAAACTAGCTATCCAAAGAAGTTCCGTAAGAAAAATTCCAAAGTGATTTTTAAAACCAATTCCTAATGCCTAAGAATAAATTAGGAATCGGTATAGCTATGCAGGAGCAAGAACAAAATAACGAGCAAGAGGAAGACAACAAAAAAGAAAGCCATGGGACACACAACAATAATATGAAACTGGGCCGACTTAAAACAATCATAACAAACATCAAGCTGGTTATAGAAAAATGGACAACACCATTTCTTTAGCCTATCGGTTGACATGGCAGGTATCAACTTGGTGGTCGACATAAATCGTGAAATAGAACATGAACATACAAAAAAGAAGCAGGTAGAAAAAGAACCTCATCAGCAAATTGAAGTCAACTCACCAATTAGAGACACTGTCATGATTGCTGAGGATCAACAATACAATGATCAAAGGCATACAAAAGATGAGACTGGTTTACCCTATGTTACTAGGTGGAGAAAAAGAAATAACAAGAATGGAAAGAAGGCCAAATACAAAGTTAACATTCCTCCCGGAGGAAAATAAAATTAATTCCCTCGTTTTTCCATGGTAAGTGTTATTTTTTGGAATATTAGAGGAGTCAACACCAAGAAAGCCATTCCTATATCAATAAGTCAATTTGGTTGTCATCCTGGAACCTTTTGTCAACATGAACAAGATCGCGTTACATGAAAATCCTTGGGTTTCAACATTATATCTCCAATACCAATGGTCAAATATGGCCCATGTGGCATGGGACCAACTAGACCAGTGTGATTGAGAATAATGATCAACAAATTACTGTCAGAATGCATAATGTGGCTACTAACTACAATCTTTTCTAACTACTATATATGCTAAATGCACTGCGGAAGAAAGAAAAGACATGCGGATTAGCTTGGAGAACATTTACTTGCAAGTTAATGAGCCGTGGTGAATTGGAGGTGATTTCAATATCATATTGTATCCATATAAAAAAACAAGACATACCTTATAGAATGTACAAAATCATTGACTTTTGCAGCTGCATGGATAATTGTGAGGTTATGGATTTGAGGTATGTTTGGTCCTAAGTTCACTTGGTGTAACAATTGAGAATCTCGAAGAAACATTGAAAAAGATTGCAAAAGCTTTGTTAATGATCACTGGTGCCAGTTATTCCAGAACAACATGATTAGGCATCTGTCAAGAACTAGCTCAGATCATAGGTCTATTCTGCTCAAATGTCATGATAATACTTAGAGGGGATTAAGTACTTAAGATTTCTAGACTTCTGGACAGAACAAGCAACATTTAAGAAGTTGGTTGATGAGGTGTGAAACACTAAGTGCATGGGAATTCTATATGGAGACTGCGAAAAAATCTTAAATGCTCAGTAGAAGATTAACTAAATCGTCCAAAGAGGAGATTACCAAATGTATTTGTTGACAGCCAATTTTGACCATCTCTTTTAAAATTAATTAATTTATTCTTAATAATTTATAATGAATGTTTCGAAAGTATTTTCTATCAATAAATACCTATTTTTACAAAATTGATTAATTATTAGTTTTGAAATTAATAACCTAATACTAACAATGTGTCATTATAAATATACATACTACTTTTATATCATTAAGGTATTTTTTAAAATACACTATCTAGGCTTTATAATTATTCTTATGACTTATTTCTCAAATTCTTATTAATTATATTATTATATTCAAATTAGTGTTATAATTTAGAAGAAAAAGTATTTCATAATAATTAGGTATAATAATTAGTAGTTTGTGTTTATTATTATAATTTTATCATATTTTGTCGAAAATAATCAAGTTTAATTAAATTAATTTTAAAAGGGTGAAGACCAAAAGACTACAATTGAAAATCTCTTACTAAACACAAGATGACCATTTTAAAACTAGTGTTGGCCCAATACCAGGCCCAACCCCTCATCTGACCCAGTCCAAATGACTTCTCCATTCCAGGTTAGCGATCCGCGCCCATCTCCCTAAACTAACCAAGTCGTGACACGTCACCCTCTAATCCCACTCGCAAAACAAACACAAGCAATCTAAGCCGTTGATTCAAATCATCAACGGTCACAAATTATCCCTATTATCCGTATTAATCTCGACCCCCTCTTAGATATTATCTCAGCCGTTGGATCATTGTGTTCCAATGGTCCCCGTATTTTCTCACAATTAATTTTCTAAGAAATGTAACACCCCGATTTATCAGGGCCGTTGATCAAATGATCCAACGATCCAGATCCCTTCCCTTGACTTTAACCTTAGAGACGCCCTATATCCCAGGAACCTGAAATCATTTCTTATCTGCCTATCCGCTCTTCTTTCCTATTCTTCTCTCTTTTCTCTCATCTGCCCTAATCCATCAATCAATAGACCTTGCACAAATTAGTGCAAGGTCGTGAAATCAACCTAAAATCACCGCGTTTGTCTCTCACATCCACGATTCTCACCGAACCTTTTCCTATTTCATCACCAAAAATTAAATATACCAAAACCCAAACCCTAACCTCAGAGATGAAATTTCAAATCGCTATTAACCTTTCAAATCCATGGTATGCATGGTTGTTCCCTTTGTTTCTGCACTCTTGGTCCCGTCATTCTTTACATTTTCGCCATTTAATTTCAAAACCTTAATTGAAGAAATCAGACCAAAAGGTGAAACTTCTAACTTGCCTAATTTCTTATTTCGTCATTTCAAATCAAAGCATGTAGGAGATGTTAGCTGGTTTCATCATCAATATTAGACACCCAGAGGTCAAATTCAAAGACCTCTTGATATTAGGGTTTAGACCAGTGGTTTCTTGTGCTTCAAGGTTCAGCCTTTCATATCTCTCCCCTCAGGTAAACTCAAACACTAATTTTCCCTATATTCTCTCTGATTTTACCCGACTGTGCTCACATCATCAACTCATGGCCACTCTTCACTATCTTAATTTGAAATATGGAACTCTAAGGTATTAAATGAAACTATAAATAGCAGTCTTAAATTCTCTCAAAGACACCAACCAAGAGAACCTAACACCGAACACAATAAGCACATTAGGGTTTCTGGTCTTAGCTTTTCTTACTATCTTCCCCTTTTTGTTGAGTTTTTTGGTAGTTCAAGCTTGATGTTTTCTGGGATCTTTGAGCAACAGAGGAATTCATTTGGTCTGCTTCCCTTAAGACGTTCATCACCTTTCTTTCCCTTTTATTTGGTTCATCTCTTTGAATTATTTTGATATGTCGAAGTTATCTTCTGTAGACTATAATTATTTTGTATGCGTTTGGAATGTTTGATGTTTATGTTTTTGTTAGTCCGACAACCTTTTATGATCAACTCATTCTATTATCAATTAGCGAAATGACAACTATTGGTCTATGTTCTTAGTTTTTCTACAGTCTTTAAACCTAAATTTTTACATGTTTATGCTCTATACAAACTTCATAGTTCTCAGTGACTTAAAATAAACTCATATGTGTTTATAGTACTTCTGCAATTTTGTGAGTTTTAGAAGCTAAGTTTACTACTTGATAGTTAATTCTAAAATGAAACCTGAACTTGTTCAAAAATTATATCTCCTTGCCTCTTAACCTTGAGCCTAAACTTGAAGTATCTCTGCTTGTGTTTGTCCAACTAATTTACTGAGTTATCACTATAGTCTTTTACTTTGTTTTAGCTATCAGTATTATTGAACCAATCATGCTCATCTAAACTTCATGCCTTTCCCTTTACTGATGACTTTGCTGAGATTTCATCTTGTTTTCCTGCACCTTATTTGCCTGACAACCGATTTCATTATTTGGTAACTTTAACTGATATTCTCTTGAAAATCAAATATGTCCATATCACCTAACTAAGTTGTAAGAATTCAAGTATTTAGATGCTTGTTTATCGTAAAAATAGTAACGATAATTAAATTTATAAAATAGAATTCTAAAAATACGTGATCTATTCCCGAGCTAGTTGTTAGAGCGGTTGATGCTAATAATATGGAATTTAACAACGGAGCACGAGTTAAAACGAGATAATGATCGAATCGAAGGGCCTGCGGCCCAGATATAAGCCTGGCCGATGGGGACTTCGGGGTTGAACTCGAGCTACCGGGAATAGTCGAGGATAGGATAACAATTAAATATATAATCAAACAAGGCTCTTTATAACCAAAAATAAGTTATATGATAAAGAATAGATATAAAAATGATAGATATCGAGGTATCCTCGGATCAGTGAGAGCCAATAAGTTTGAAACAAGAGAGGGAGAGAGAGATATTATTGCACTTATGGAGAAATGGAGCAACATCAGTCCCTTACAAGGTAGGGTGAGTCCGCTTTATATAGGAGGGGAACTCGATTATAAGACACGTGTATTTAATTTACAAAATACGGAGACTGGATGGTTTGATGCGATGCCTCAACATAGGCTCTAGATAGGCCGGCCCTGTTAGACTCAACCATGTGTCTTGGGAGATTCCCCTTTTTGTCCTGGCCTCGACCTTCGCTTTCTTCGAATTGGGCCCTGACAAGCCCCAAGGGAGAGGAATAAGTCGTGGCCTTGTGTCCTCAGGGTCTCGAGGCATTTCATCGAGATGGCTTGATAGCGAGAAATCATGCCCTCTAATTTCACCGCGTACAATGCTTCTCTTCTTTGAATATATATCCACTGACTTTGAGGGTAATTGGTAAGCTATTACTATAACGTTCTCATGATCATGCTCAACTGTTGTATGCATAGGAAAATATCTCATTTGCATCAAGTTGTTTTCTTCTCATGAATCTTTGATGCATGTATATTTGTAAGGTTAAATTAATTTCCTCTTCTTAGTGTAAGTCATGATTTATTTGGATAAAGTCAACTAGTAATTGCTGCACAACTAAGCTTATTTGTGCCATAGTCAGTTGAGATCTTCACACATATGTGCAATACATCCCTGTCCTTAATTTCTTTGAGCCCCTGTTGAATTTCTGTAAAGTCTACATGCATCTATCATTAGCTTATCCTCCATGAAAGTAGGATTTAGACATACTATTATAGTCAATTGGTAGTTTTATGAGTTGAAGCATGGTCACTCCATACTTACTTGTTAAGTTAGACCTATGTTTGAATTGAAATTATTTGATACAATATTTTCATTTTCTTTCTTCATTTGCATGATCAATTTGGTTCTGTAATGTGTATGAGATCACTATCTCAATTACCTTGCCTATAAACAGTTGATTGAATGTTGCTAGCCTCTTTTCTTAACTTTGTAATACTATGTTCTGCTTCTAGTGATGCTTAGTCCTCCTCTTTACTGTTAACTTGAAGTTGAACTTGAATCTCAAACCTTATGAAGCTCCTTTGTTGATATTGTCTGAGCATATGACTGGTTAATACTATTAGAAGCATGACTCTTTTATACCTTAGGGGTCCCTTGTTTGAACTTGTGAAATTGTAATAATGATAAGAGTTTAATCCCATGACTTTGATAACTTTTATGTGGAAATAGCTGACCATGACTGTTGGTTTGGATCTACCTTGATGTCTTTAAGGTTTCAAGTAATGTTATCAACTCCTGTTTGAATATGTTATTCTTTAATGATTCATTCCTGCAATGGTGTGATTATGAAACCTCTTATATCTATGTGTATTCTGATCTCAGCCCCTCCCCTCTCTAGGTCTCCTTGATATGTGATTCTCTATTTAGTATTAAAAGTAATCTATACTCTCTTGTGTTATATTCATTAAGAAGAAAGTATATATTTTGTGGTAAGTAATACTTTAGTACTTAGTCTGCATTGAAAGGGGCTCATTGGCACTTAAACGTGTAAGGAAAACATATAGTTTGCATTGGAAGGGCCTCATTAGCACTTAAACCGGTAAGGAAAATATATAGTTAGTGATTAAGGGTATTTGAGAGTAGAGTTCGACTTTAGGTTGGGATGCCCTCCCCGTCACAAGAATTACCCCGTCTTGGGTCCCTTGGTAACTTTGAAGTGTCAAGGAATCCAAAGGGAGCACCGATCTCTAGCGGGGTTCCCTCCTTAACTCTTAATTCATTGACGCATTCAGTTTTTTAATGGTTTAGTTTTTAATGACAACAAAAAGTTTCCAATGTGAATTATTTGCTAAGTACAGACACCACAATAATATATAATTTCCTCTACCATATTAATCTTATTCTTGCTTCAACTATCTGTTTGTGCATTTATTATGTATATCAAGGTATTATATGTAATTAGATTGTGTGAAATATATATGGGATATATATCTAATGACCTTCTTATTTTTTGATATGTTCATCTATTTGGCCCTCTAAGTTCTTGATGAACTCATGCCCAATTCCAGCCTTATTGAACCTCGTCCAGGAGTCCAAATTCAGTTGTGTTTGTATTTCTTTACTACTGAGCCTACCTTCTTAAGGTCTACTTCCAGAGTCTAGTCCTCTTTTCCTCAAATTTTTTCTCGTTATTACTGCCTCGTTAATTTAGTTTACTGCTTGTACTAATTTAATATTAGTTTTATTTGTTATCTTTTTATTGTTGTTTTATCTCTCATGTATATAACACTCACATATTAGAACACATGCCTTTCTTTCATGATTTAGTATTATATGAACTTAAGCAAGCCTTAAACAACATAGGATTTAAAATGGAAATCCGCTAGTAGTAGAGCTTTAGTTCGCTAGTTATAATCTGCTCGTTAAGTAATATATTTTTCACTCACCCTTCTTTTCTTGAAAGATTTAAAAAAAAAATCATTAACTTAACAAATAATAACTCTATTTCAAAAAGGAAAAATCAGATTTCAACTGCATTCTTCAAAAGAAAAGCGAAGACTTCAAGAGTTGACACCTTTAATGAATTTTTGGCAATTAACCCCCTTCTTTGAAAATCCTCCGAATCTAAGGTAATTCTAAATACACTTTCTTAAAAAATATCCTTTTAACATTGTGTAAATAACCACCCCCAAATTGAAGTATTTTTATACTTCAATCCTCTTTTATAAATTTATAAAATCTAGACCACTTATATACCAATTTTAAGACTCTTTTAAGATCTCTTATGAACCTCTTCATAAACTAACTTATATCCCTTTAGGACCTCTTATTATTTTTTTATCAATATATTACTCAGGTATATAATAAGCATCATTCCTTATTAGTAGTCAATGCCTTTTATAAGTATATGATCTCAAATTTAGTCTAAATCTAATGGAGCTACCTCAGGTAGATTTTAAGGAGTGCATAACACCTTCCCCTTAGAAGAACAAGAATCCTTCCCCATAATCTCACCGGTTAACTGACCAATAAAGAACATGACTTAGTAATTAAATAGGTACCTAGTATACCTTTAAATATCAGTGACGACTCTATTTCATCAACAATAAAGAAATCACAAGTTGAATCATGTTTTGACCAGTGCAAAATAGGGTGCAGTAACATGGAAACTCCGCTGAGGATATAACACTTAGGCTCTGATATTAGCAGATTTAGACTAAATTTGCTTCTATATTTATTTGTTCATTGCTTTGATTATGAACGAAACTGCAATTACATGCTTACATGCCTTATTTGTTCTTTACAATTACCTGCTCTCTATGATTACCTTGCTTATTGTTGCTACACCCTTGATTTTTACTATTGTATATACACTGTCGTTATATCTCTTCCAACCGAGTATTAGTCGTACACTATCACACACAATATTAGGCGAGGGTTGTCTTTTACACCCCTCCGAACTTTCTTTTAAAAACTCTTTAGTTTTAGAGAATGGCTTTGTCGGGTCAACTGACATAACTTTTTGCAGTTCTCAGTCCAATTCAATAGTAGGAATCACTCTAATCTAGTAAAATAGGTCATACCACATAAACCCTAGGTGAGTTGGTCCCAGGCACAAACATACAATTAGGAAAGTCACCCTGAGTCAACAGGATATGTACCTAACGACATAGTTTCTATGAAAACACAAACAACCATGCAAGAAACTTAAAAATTTGAAGCAAACATTTACCCAAATTTTTTTCTTCCACCCACCTCAGAAAATGGAAATCAACAAGAACATTCCAAAAATTAGCATGGTAGTGGGAGCGCCAGACAAATTGAAATAGTGGTAGAAGAATATTCATCGAGAACACGGAGACGAAATGTGGACACACCTATGAGCATTAACTGCATTGATGAATATCCGAGAAGACTCGTTTGTTGATATAATTTTGGGACCCAGCTAAAAATTTGTCGGTTTTGAGCTGGTACCGACATTGGAGGAAGTCACAAGTTTCATGGAGCTTCCATTGAATGGAAGAAAGCCAGTGCTGCCAGTTACTATTCTCAGTTATAGGTTCTTAGATGCTCTAGGTTTTACCAATAGTATAAGCCTCAGAAGTATCGAGGACGGATGGGTGAGTATCAACCAGATGTTTGACAGGCTTAGGCACCATGAAAGCTAAGAGTGGAATTCAAGGGAGTTCCAATGTGACCAGGAGACATAGGAGAGCCTCAGGCGTATCATATTTGCAATTACACTATTAGGATTATAGGTCTTCCCGCACTGAAGGGGCCGTATCAACATTAACCTGTTAGCAGTGGTCCTAGAAACCTTTAAGGGAAATCTTCAAGCTACCTTGGTAGCAATGGTGTTGGCCGAGATACTGAGAGCTTTATCTTCCTATGCACGAGGATACGATTTCTTCAAAGAATGCAACTTGCTGCTTTAGATTTGGGATACTGAACACTTTTTCCAACGGGAGGCTACTATCGACTACTTCGTAGGTGTCAGTAATATGATATACAACAATAACGAAAGAATGAGGCGCTGTATCTCCCCACACGGGGAAGAAGAATGGAGGGAAACACTGACCAATCTAGAAACTCTCCAAGTTAGGGGGAAGATCTATCTTGAGGACTCCACAAAGGAACTTCATTGAGTTGAACGGATTAGAAGGCATTCAACCATACTCACCTCTGCTAGTCCTTAGACAATTTGGTATGATCCAATATGCGCCTTTGTGGACAAGGATGGCGCAGTATGAGGATGACTACAATAGCCAGATCCTAAATCCCAGTATAAGGAAACTACAAGAAGATTGGAATGATTTGGTAACAATGCCTATAGGTCAAAATTCATGGTGTACCCCCGAGTACTATGTCTGGATTAATGAAGAAAGAGAACTGGCTTGCCTGAGCTGAGAAGGTATAACTTGGTTAGAGGATGCGGTGGTTGCTTTATATATTTACCATGAGATCCTGTCACATTATCTTGTGACCATATCAATGTATCGTCAGGTGGTCCCGGGGGTCTATTTACCATTTATTTCCACCGGCTGAAGAGGATGATCAGGTAGTATAATGCATCCACATAGATTCAAGCACCGAACTAGAAGAAGATCAAGAAGAGGAGTTTTAATTTAATAATGATGAGGAAGAGTTTGAGGAAAACCCAGAGGAGGATCCAGAAGAGGAGCCAAAAGAAGAAAAGAGCACAAGAAGCAACTTAGGGGATGGTAATTAGAATTGGTTTCCCCCCTCCTTTCCGTACTTTATGCGTTTATCCCTAGTTCTCTCTTTTACTTTCCAAAAGGGCAACTCTCTAAGCCCATGAAACTTTGTGATGTAATCCTTGTTCCCACTTGTATCAATCCAAATTATCTATGAAAAAAAATCGCTTCAGATCTAAATGTGTCAAGTCTAAATATTTTTTAAACATCCGCGAATTAGGCCTACCTCCGACAATCAGAGGTCCTTGCGAATTTTAGGTACACATTAGCAATAATGCATGAATTATCCGCTCTATATGATTTCTTGCTCGTATAAATGAAGAAATTGCCTCTTGCTCTTTTTCTTTTCTTTCTTCTTATTGTTTTTGCTTTATTATTACCCCCCAAAAAAAAAGAAAACTAGTTTGAGTCAAATAAAACTGGTGAAGAAACCATACAATCTAAGGTCTAAGGGAAAAATATCAGCTGCAGAAGACCCAACTGATCATGCTCCGGTCGTAGCCGCCAGCCCGGGGCGATCGGGGGAAAAGGACCGTGCTAGGAATAATGAGCACGTGGCCAGGATGGCCCAAGAAATGGAATCATTAAGAGAAGTGGTACAACATATCAGAGAATTGGCATACCTGGTCTTGACAACACTTCCTCATCCACCCAGATTCCGTTCTTTGGATTCACTCCCATATCTTTTTCCTTCAACATCACGCTAAAATAACAACACTCCAACCTCAACCCACACCACTCAAGTTATACCTCCAGTAAAACTCTCTAACCCTCCAAACCCTCCTATTCACACTCCCTATGTAACACAATATCCTCACACATCACAAAACTCGCCTATTACCACTAACACAACTACCCTTCCTTGTGACGGAGACACTTTCACCACCAACGTACACATACTTGTGGCACATGCCGCTACTCATGAGCGGTACGTTCCCCCTGTATATTCCATAACCGAACTTATTACAGCAACCCTCACGGTTAGAGTGCCATATGAGATGAATAAGTACGTCAAGATGGAGAGATATGCCATGCATAAGGAAGAAGAGTTGGTATCTAAGCAGTTGAAAATGTTGAGAAGGCAAATCAAGAGTATCCAAGTTGCCCGAGGAAGTGAATGCCTGGACTATGAGGAACTGTGTATTTACCCGGATGTGGATATGCCTACTGGGTATAAACTCTCAAATCTCGACACCTTTGATGGGACGGGGAACCCTCACACACATCTGAGAGAATATTATTACAAGTTGGTCGGAGTGGAGAGGAATGAGAAACTAAGGATGAAATTGTTTATAAGGAGTTCGATGGGAGAAGCACTCACCTGGTATGCCCGAAAGGACCTGAAAAAATGGATAACTTGTCATAATATGGTGGAGGACTTCATGAACCATTTTCGATTTAATATGGAGATCACTCTTGATCGGTTCATGCTGGTGAACTTGCAGAAAAAACCATCCGAGTCATTTCAACAATATGCACGACGGTGGAGGATAGATCTTGCCAAGGCGCAACCGCCACTAGATGATAATGAAGCCCAAGAGGGAATATACTTTGAAAAGATGATTGGAATGATAGGTCAAAAGTTCCCCGAGCTGGTAAGATAGGAGATTTCTTGGAAGAGGGCATAAAATATGGTAAGGTGCAATCTATGGCAGCACTGCAAGTGGCCAACATGGCCATCCAGTTAGGATCGATCAGTAGCAAAATGAAAAAGAAAGAAGAGGTCTCAGCAGTTGTCCCCTACTATCAAACTAACCTATCTCATGGAAGCACCTCGTACTCCCAAACAACCACTCACCGCCACCTGCTTATGATCCAGTATATAACACCCAACCGTTCTACCACCCTCAACCATAATATAACCTCCTAGTTCTAAACAAAACCAAAGCCTACAACGGCCATATGCTCTTTGCCAAACCACTTCTCACCAAAACCGAATGTGTATGCACTGTCCTCATCCCAACTTTGAAGAAAGGGGTCATATAACCTATACACTGATTGCTAAGCCTCTGGCCCAATTGTTTGAAAGGTTAGCAGGATTGATACACCCAATCGAGGGAAGGGTTCTTGAACACCCCTTAAAATATTCTGATGCCAATAAGAGATACATGTATTATTCTAATGTGCCGGGGTACGATACTGAAGACTATTTTAAGTTGGAAAATGAAATTGAAGCCTTGATCAAGAGCGGAGCTATCCAATACACTCGAGCACCGCCTAATATGAACCGCAACCCATTGCCAAATCATCTAAAACAAGGAGCTAACATTATCATATTAGATGAAAAGTATGACTTGAAAGGAACTATTGTCACTATAAAAAATGTAGAAGCTATAAGAATCCATCCTCAAAGGGATCCCATCATTGCGGTCCAACAAAATCCTAAAGTGATGGTTCAAACTTATCTACAGCAGCCTGCCGATGATACTTAGGGTGAAGAAGATCGGGAATACAAAATATCACATGGACCTATCAGCAAAAGTGAAAGGCCAAAATTATAGACTTTGCCGCAGCCCATGATGTGAATAGGTATGGGAGATGCTATGCCCCTGAAGAGGTCAATCGAGGAAATCCGAGGAGTTAACAAGTTCCAAGGAGGAACATAACGAACCTAAAAGCTGTTGAGTACCGAAAGAAAATGTCAAGAAAAGAGAATTCCATAGAAGAACAGTTAAAGAAAATGCCAGCACAAATATTCATCATGGATCTATTGATAAGTTCGGATAACCATAAGGACACTTTGTTGAAAGTGATAGGCAAGGTAAGTGTACCAAGTATAACCACTAGTAAGGTGTTGGCCGCGAAAATTGGGAAAATGGTAGAAGCAGACATGATCACTTTGAGAAGAGACGAACTTCTTGTCGAAGCTGCAAGTCACAATAAGGCTCTTTATATCACTGTCAAATACGGGGACAAAGTGGTATCTCGAGTGCTGATCGATGGAGGATTAGGCATCAATAATTACTTTCTCTCCACCTACGGCGGTTAGGAATTCATTTAAGGGAGGTAAAGGAAAGCCCTTTTACGGTTCGGAAAAAGGATGTTATGGGGGAAATTTATCTAGCCTTGCAAATCGGGCCGGTCGACTTTTCAGTGTTATTTCAAATAATGGACATATCCTCTTCCTAAATTTGTTGCTAGATAGGCCTTGTATACATATGGTAGGGTCAATGCCGTCTACCTTGCCACAATGCATAAAGTTCGTGTGGGGATGTCAGGAGATCGTGGTCTATGGCGAGTGGGGTCACTACGCCTATTTGGAGTATGTTGTTCTATTCATTGAGGGGTTAGATGGAGTCGCCTTCCACACCATAGAAATCATGCAGGCTACTAAGGTGGAGGAGGCTGAACAGAATTTGGGTATGTAATCACCATACAAATCCAAGATAGCCATGGGGGAGATGATGAAATATGGATACAAGCCAGGAATAGGGTTGGGAGCCAAGTCAGATGGGATCAAAGAACCAATTAAACACAATGGGCAAAAAGAAAGGGCTAGCATAGGATATCATCCTCCATAAGGGAAAAATCACACCGTTAGCTCCGAGAAAATGATTTTTGTGCCAGAACATGTTTCATGTCTGGGACAGAGTTTAACAACCGAAGAGGATATCATCGATTGGATGGAGAAGCTGTTCGTGAATATGATTGAGGAATTGTGAAAAGGAATTGGCATCATGACACCAACTATCAGGGATGCCGAACCAGGGAAAGAGCTGCAGAATTAGACAATAGTCCATCTTTGGTTCGCTGGAGTCTTGGTAGTATGGAACTGTAAAATTTTTTGTTGAAACAACACAGTCAATTAATGCTTGTATCGTGTCTGTACCTTTTTTATTTGCCTCTTGTGAACGCTTAAGACGTTCCCCTTTTGATTAAATAAAATATTCTTTTCCTAAATATCACAATTTATTTTACTTTTGTATTTATACCTAGCTTTTCTTTTGAGTAATCAAATAAAAAAAATAGCGTTCCGCGATTATGATATGTAACAATACTGTTGAGCAAAATGATCTGGATTACGAAGAATATGATGAGAGTACGATTCCATACAATCTCTTGCAAGAGATCGAACATCTTGAGAGTCAGAAGAAGCCCAACCTCGAAGAAAAAAAATAGTCAATCTTGGAAGTGAAGAAGATATGAAAGAAACCATAATCAGCATTCACCTAGAAGCCGAGCAAAAGGAAATAATGATTGAGCTCCTATGATAGTACGTCAATGTGTTCGCATTTTTCTATGATGACATGCCAGGATTAAGCATCAACATTGTCTTGCATCGACTACCTACTAACCCTACCACACATCCGATCAAGTAGAAGCCAGGGATGTTCAAACCTAATTTAACTCCGAGGATAAAAGAAGTGGTGACCAAACAAATAGAAGAAAATTTGGTGAGGGTCACCAACTATCCAAGCTGGTGGCCAACATCGCCCTATTTCTAAAGAAGGACGAGAAGATCAGAATATGTGGATTATCGAGAACTCAACAAAGCTAGTCCAAAAGATGATTTTCCCTTTCCAGTTATCCATATTCTTATCGACAACTATGCGAAGCACGAAATGTAGTCGTTTGTTGATTGTTTTGTTGGATACCATCAAATCCTAATGCACGAGGAAGATGGAGAGAAGAAAGATTTCACCACTCCTTGGGGAGTCTACTATTATAGGGTTATGCCGTTCGGTCTCAAGAACGTAGGCGCCACCTACATGAGGCCATAAAGAGATCAAAATATATGTGGATGAGGTTATCATAAAATCTCGAAAGAGTTTTGAGCACTTGGACGACATGAGGAAATTTTTTGAACGCCTGTGAAGGTACAATTTGAAGTTGAATCCAGGAAAGTGTGTGTTTGGATTCCCAAATGGAAAACTATTGGGTTTTATTGTGAAGAAAAAAAGGAGGAAAAAAGCAAGGGACAGAGCGACGAAGAGAGGTTTAGAATGAAGAAAGGGAGAAAATTGGACCCATCAAAAATCAAGTCCATCGAGGAATTACCACCACCAAAGAGCAAGAAAGATGTCATGAGTTTCTTGGGAACATTAAATTATATCAGTAGTTTCATAGACTAGTCCACGCTAATTTGCAAACCCAATTTTAAGTTGCTATAAAGGATGTTGCCACGAAATAGACGGAGGAGTGCCAGAAAGCTTTCGACAGAAACAAAAAGTATCTTTCAAACTCACTAGTGCTGTTCCCCTATGAGTTAGGGGAACCATTATTACTCTATTTGTTAGTCTCAGACACTGCCTTCAGTTGTGTGTTGGGGAAACACGACGAAACTTAGAGAAATGGACATGCCATCTACTACTTAAGAAAAAATTTCACTCCATGCGAGGCCAAGTACACTTTAATAGAACGCACTTGCTGTGCTGTGACCTGGATTGATCAAAAGCTAAGGCATTACATATTAGCATACACCACACGTTAGATATCTCGGCTCAACCCACTCAAGTACATTTTTCAAAAGCCAATGCCTAATGGAAAGCTAGCTAAATGGAAAATTCTCCTAAGCAAATTTGACACTTTGTACATAACTTAGAAGGCTATCAGAAAACAAGCTTTAGCCGACACATCACAGAGAATCCAGTGGATAGGGATTACGAGCCACTTACCACGTATTTCAATTATGAGGAAGTACTATTTTCCAGGGAAGATATTGCAGAATCATACCCCAGGTGGAGAATGTTCTTCGATGGAGCAACAAATTTCAAAAGAGTGGGGATTGGGGAAGTCCTGATTTCATAATCTGGACAACACTACCCAACGTCGGAAAATATAAGATTCCCTTGTACTAGTAATATGGTTGAATACGAGGCATGCATTCTTGGAATCAGAATGTCAATTGACACGAACATCAGGTAACTTTTGGTCATAGGAGATTTTGATTTGATGATTTACCAAGTCTAGGAAGAATGGTCAATCAAGAATGTTAAGTACTACCATACCTGCACTGCGTGAAGGGGTTGTGCAAAAAGTTCACAAAGATTGAGTTCAAACACGTCCCCAGAATTCGGAACGAGTTCACAGACGGCCTGGCAACCTTATCATCCATTATTCATCATCCAGACAAGAAATACATTGACCTTATCAAGGTAGAAATAAAATATCAACCTACCTATTGCTTCCATGTGAATGAAGAACCAGATGGTAAACCTCGGTATCACAACATCAAGAAGTTCCTTGCGACCAAGGAGTACTCCAAAAATGCTATTAATGGATAAAAACGAGCCCTCAGGAGGTTGGTAAACCACTTTTACCTTAATGGGGGAAGACTTGTATAGAAGGACCCCAAACTTAGTTTTGCTGAGATGTGTAGACGCTGCCGAAGCAACCAGACTGTTGGAAGAAATACACGCGAAGACGTGCGAACCCCACATGAACGAATTCATGCTAGACAAGAAGATTTTTGGAGTAGGATACTTTTGGATGACTATGGAAAGAGACAACATCTTCTATGCGCAGAAGTGTCACTAGTGCCAGATTCACAGAGACTTCATCCGGGTTCCGCCAAATGAGTTAAATGTAATGGGTTCATCCTATCCTTTCATCGCCTAGGGCATGTATGTAATAAGACCCATAAAGCCTGCAGCGTCAGACCCATAAAGCCGCCAATGAATATATATAGTGAGAGAAAGAGAGAGAATATATACATTATAAGAAAAGGGAAAATAATATCAAGTTATTACATGCCAAATATCTTAGAATATATCAAATATAATCAATAAACTCCACCCCTCCCCCAAATAAAGATAAGCATTGTCCTTAACGTTTAACAAAATAAGAGTAAAATAGGGGAAAGAGTGAAGAAAACTCCTTATGGATCCTTGGACATCTATGTGTCCCCAAGAATGTCACCACCCTCAAGATCATCCAACTGAATCTCATCATCGTCAACTCTAGGCGTGTCTAGTTTGGTGAATATCTGACATACCGCCTCAGCACTATTGGCAGCAAGTTCTAGCTCCTCAAACTGGCCAGCTGGTGCCACCGGTGCTGATGGTGCTGTAGGATCTGGGCCTGAATGGTATGGGTCAATCAGTATGTCAAAGGGGAGATCTCCAGCTGTAACAAGCCTGGTCACCTGTCTCCGGAGCTTGTCTAATGACTTTTTGCTGGCCTGGGACTTTCTTATCTTCTTTACTTCTTTTCCCAGTTCTTCGATAACTGACCCGTGCTGTACTAATGTAGCCATAATAGTGTTCTGTTTCTCTAGGAGCTTCCTCAATGTCTCTTCAACTGTCGGGGGAAGCTGAGGTTCCTAAGCAGTATACTATGCTACAACAGTACTGGATAAGTCTAGCAGGTTTGTAGTGGTTTTCTGCATCCAGTTGTTGAGGCTTGCCAATAACTGGGAGACTTGCAGCATAAAAAGTAGAATGTTATACATGGCACTGGCTTCAAAGTCAAAGTGGATGCTGTGGCAGGAGCTGCAGTAGGGTCTATGGATGGTGGCAGAGGCATATTTGTGGCATTGGAGGAAGGCTCGGACGAAGTAGATGGAACATTGACTGCCTCACCAACTACAATAGCTAGCTCATCAGACTGGCCCGTGAGGGTGGGTGGTTGTACTTTCTTATTTGGATTATTCACATCCATCAGTGAATACCATGTGAAAGGCTACTTCAGCTTCACCTTTGTGTCATAATCCCTCGACTCTACCTTTGCATCCATGATATATTCTATAATAGTGTTGGGATATGGGTAGGAGGAGACTTTTTGTCGAGCAATCACTGAGATGTTGGCCGACATCACATCACCCTTATTTAGCGGGTAACTAAGCCGTAATAGATGCAATCAGAACTGCCTAAGCACTCAGAAGGTACGTCTTATTCTTGCACGGGTCCAGCCTGCTGCATACAAAGGTTTACCACCCCGTTACCTCGAAACTCAGAGTGCTCCAATAGATAGGAACCCTAACCGCAATCCTTGGTGGTGGTGGCTCTGCTGCTGCTAGAATCTATGGTAACCAAGGTCGGGCTGCATCTCCCAATGCATACTTCTCCAAATATTCCTTTAGCTCAACTTCTTTGAAGCCCAAGTACGTGTTGAGTGTATGTTGATCAAATCTCACTTTTAGGTTACGTACTTTAGTCACTTATGTCCCCTTTTTGATGTGATCCACATTGGCGTAGAATTCACGGACCAGATACTCTTTGGTATCCACTACACTTTGAGTGAAGCACATCAACCCCTTGCATTTCTTGAATTGTCTCAACACTGCAGGTAGTACTTCTCCAAATATTTCAATTGAAACTGTTGCTCAAGAGTTAGCGACAGTATTGGTGAAGGCAACAAAGTTGATAAAATAGTCCTCCCAAAACTCTTTTTTTGTTGAACCTTTCAAGACCGGAAGTTGTAGCATCTCCCCCTCTACTATAATCGAGGATATCTTGAATTGATTTATCCTGTGCCTTAGGGACAGGTGTAGCCAATGGCTTAGAAGCATAACTAGCTCTCTTCTATTCCTTAGAAGTGCTATGAGACCCTGAGTTGGTATCTCCCTAGCAGCCTTGACTGTACGATCGGTTGCTTCTGAACACAGGCTGAGTTGCCCTTTGATGCTTCCCTAGATGAGACATATGAGCTCGTGTCAGAGAGATCTTCACCTCTCCCCCTGTTGGTTGTAGATTTCTTTCTAATTGTCATTTGTTGGCCAAGGGGAAAGGCACTCTTGCGTCGACTCCGGGAAGGTTCATCTCACCCTTTAGATATGTCGTCGCGTCCTCTAGATTGAACCATTGTCTATATCAAGCAAAGGTGATTGTTAGTTGCAATTAAATGTTCAGACATACAAGGAACTCTTTGATGACAGTAAAAGTGCATTTTTGTGACGCAATGGGAAATCTGCGGTCCGCGCATTTTACCTTGTGGCCACAGGTCCCTTCTTCACTAATGCTGCCTAAAAAACAATTTTTGTGGACCGCAGAAATTCAGTTGCGGATTCAAAAAATATGAACAGTTCAGTTATTTCATTCTAGGTTTTTCAATTTCAAGCATAATATGACATGGAAACATCATAGATGCATGAAAGTAAGTTGACCCGGTCCCCGTATGTATTAGTTAACTCCCTGCAGATTTATCGCCACATGGATACACAATTTAATTCTAGTGACAAATGGCTTAAAAATAACTAAAAATCTACAAATTATACTAAAACTAAAATAAAAAATTTAATAAGGAATTGAAGCATACCAAATATGAATGTGTGTAAAGAGTGAGTGATCAAAGTTGTTGGGCGTGTGGACAGATGATATCACCAAGAATTTTAACAGAGGACTATTTTTTTATGCTTAAAGTGTGAAAAAATGTAAGAAATGCCGTAGTTCCTCTATTTATACTACTCTGTCGGCTAAGGGTAAGAAGCGCGAGTTCGGCTGCACAATTTCTATTACCTGGTGATCTTAACTCAGCATCTCATCTGCAGTCCACACAATTTTGTGTGCGGCCGTAGATTTCATGTTGCCGCCATAGATTTCCTTTTGTGGTCGCCATCGACTTTTTCTGTGATAGACTAAACTTCAGAGAGTTTGCATTATCAACCTTTCATTTCTACGGTCCGTAAGATTATTATGCGGCCGCATTGCACTTTTGCTGCAACAACAATAAATGTTCAGTCCGCACAAATAAACTATGGCTGCAATTCTTGCAACACTTAGCTAGTTTTTTGTCCACAATTCCTGTAAGTCACACTCAGCCATGTAGAAAACATCAAATCAAGTTAACAAAAAAAATAACACCTAACTACAAAAGGAAAAAGGAAAAGAAACATGGGTTGCCTCCCAAGAAGCGCCTGATTTAATGTTGCGGCACGATGCAGAATACCATCACTTGAAATGAATGACCGCCAGGACGTGGCTATCCTGAACTTTTCTAAAATAGTACTTCACCTGGTGACCATTGACTCGGAATAACTAATTGTTTTTGTTCTTCAAGTCTAATGTCCCCAAAGTTCACACCCACAATTTTGAAAGGATCACTCCATTTAGACATTAGATTCCCGAGAAACATCCTCAACCTTGAGTTAAACGACAATACAAGATCACCCACCATGAACTCTTGTTCCAAATGTATTTTTCATGAAGATATTTCATCTTTTCTTTGCACAATAATGAAATTGCATAAGCATTGTACAAGAACTCATCCAATTCATTCAAATATGCAACCCTCAAGTTAGGGGCTACATCCCAATGAAGATTTAACGTTTTAGAGCCCATATGGCCTTGTTCTCTAGTTACACTGGAAGATTACAAGTTTTTCAAATACCAACCGGTATGGCGACATTCCGATAAGTGTTTTGTAAGATATCCAATAAGCCCATAATGCATCATCAAGCTTCTTGGACCAATTCGTCCAATTATCATTCACCGTTTTAGACAAGATACTCTTTATCTCCTGGTTGAAAACTTCTACTTTCACACTAGCTTGTGGGTCATAAGGAGTCGTGACTTTGTGAGTAACAACATACTTTCTAAGCAAGGTGTTGAAAGATTTGTTGCAAAAATGTGAGCCCGCATTGCTTACAATAGTACGTGGAGTACAAAACCGTGTGAAAACGTTCTTTTTCAAGAAAGCCCCCATACTTCTCGCCTCGTTGTTAGGTAAAGCAACAACCTAAACCTATTTGGACACATAATCAACCATGACCAATATGTAGGTGTTTCCACAAGAACTCACAAAAGGGACCATGAAGTCAATACCCCGCACATCAAAAATATTAATCTCTAAAACTGTTGTAAGAGGCATTTCATTCTTCTTTGATATTCCACTGGCCCGTTGACATTCATCACATCTTTTCACTAGCTCACTCGCATCCTTGTAAAGAGTGGGCCAATAGAAACCACAACTAAGCCCTTTGGTTTCCATTCTTGCTCCACCATGATGACCACCATATTGCGAAGTAACGACCTTAACCCATTTGGACACATAATAAACTGTGACCAAGATGTAGGTGTTTCCACAAGAACTCATAAAAGGGACTATGAAGTCAATACCCCACACATCGAAAATATCAATCTCCAAAATGGTGGTGAGAGGAATTTCATTCTTCCTTGAGATTCCACCAGCCCGTTGACATTCATCACATTTTTTCACTAGCTTACTTTTATCCTTGTAAAGAGTGGGACAATAGAAACCGCAACTAAGCCCTTTGGACGCTGTTCTTGCTCCACCATGATGACCACCATATGGAGAAAAATGACAAGCCCCAAGAATTTTACCTTGCTCTTATTCTGATACATATATTCTAATTACCACATCCGTACAAATTCGGAAAAGGTATGGTTCATCCCAATAATAATCTTGACAATCCCGTTTGAGCTTCTTCATTTGGTTTAAACATGACTCTTCTAGAATAATTCCACACACAAGAAAGTTTTCTAGATCCACCAACAATGGCAACTCTTTTATTGAAATAACCAAGAGTTGATCATCGGGGAAAGAGTCATTGATTTCAAGAACATCATGCAGTATCCCCTTCTCCTCCAAACGAGACAAGTGGTCCACCACTTGGTTTTGTAATGATCCGACTTGTTGTTTTGAGCAATTATGTCTGGTTCAGTAGTTTGAGGTCACGATCAACTTCATATTATGTGTATCAAATTTCATGCAAGGTTGAATTCAGTTAACAGATAATTCAAAGTCAAATTGGAAGAAGGAAACTAGTTTTGGATGTTTAAACGGTGAGAATTTGATTGGAATTGGACTTTTGAGTAAATAGCTCTAGAATAGGTCGTGGGTAATCTCAATAGCTTCATATGGCAATTTAGGGCTTAGGCACACATCCAGATTCAGATTTGGAGGTCCGCAAGGTAATTTGACGCGTTTCGACGAAAGATGGAAAAGTTAAAGTTTGGAAAATGGAGAAGTTTGGCTCATAGTTGACGTTTGCAATATCGAGGTTAGAATGTGATTCTAAGAGTTGGAAAATCTCCATTATTTAATTTTGGACTTGTATGCAAAATTTGGTGTCATTCCGGGTTGATTTGATAGGTTTTGGCATGAGTTTTGGAAGTTGGAAGGTTTGAAAGTTCCTAAGTTTGATTCATGGTGTGATATGTCGTTTTGGCATTGTTTGAAGTGATTTGTGAATTTGAGGGAGTCATTTTTAATTTATACGATTTGTTTGTGTGTTTGGACGGGGTCCCGAGGGCCTCGGGTCTGTTGTGGGTGGGCTACGAGTCATTTTTCCTTATTTTTGAACTGCTGTTTTCTGCTTCTAGTATCCTCTTTCGCGATCGCGAACCGCCTTCTGCATTCGTGAAGCTTTATTGCTGACCACCTGGAAATCCTTCTTCGCGTTCGTGTTTTGATCACGCATTCACAATGTTCTATCTCTTCCTTTATCGCGTTCGCAATCCCCTTATGCGTTCGCATAGTTATGCCGTTCCTCTCTTCACGTTCACGTACTAGCTCACACGTTCGCGAAGAGTAGTCTCTGGGCCATAATATTTTTCTTCTTCGCATTCACAGATTTGTTTTCATGTTCATGATGAGTAACATGGGCACCTTCCATTTTCTTCTTCGCGAACACGATACTTCCTCCGCGTTCGCGATGCTTAAGACCTGGGCAGAATAAATAGTACTCTATTCCGTTGGTTTGCCATTTTCAACATTTTTGGAGTTCTAGAGCTCGGTATTGGGCGATTCCTTGTGGTTTGTTCAAGAAAAACGATTGGGTAAGTGTTCTTCACCTAGAATTGATTATATTCCATGAATTATTCTTCATTTTTATCATCTAATTTGTGATTTAGATTGAGGAAAATATTGGTTTTTGAAGAAAATTCTTTAAATAAAAATCATGATTTGAGGGGCCAAATGGTATTGGAATTTAATAAATTTTGTATGGTTGAACTCATATTGGAATTGGTATTCGGTTCTTATAAAATTTGTCGGGTTATGAGACGCGGGCCTGGAGGTTGACTTTTGGACTGATTTTTGGATTTTATTAGAGATTGAGACTTTATGATCCTGAATAGTTTCTTATGTATTTTATTTGTGCTTTGAAGTTAATTCGGTTAGATTTGAGCCGTCTGGAGGTCTTTTCACACGAGAAGTGCATTTTAGAGTATCAGTTTGTCGTCTTTGAGGTAAGTATCTTGCCTAACTTTGTATGGGAGACTTCCTCTTAGGATTTGAGTCTTCTATGCTAATTGTAGTCCGTGCACGCAAGGTGACAAGTGTGTGCTCGGACTTATTTGTGGAAAATTTGCCTCTAAGGTTCTTAGGTCCTTATGTTCATTATGTGCAAAGTATTCCATTATGATTGAGTTTCCTAATTGCTAACACTACCTCTATATGCTCCATATGATGTTGCTAGCTTTCCTCTAATTCTTACGTGTTACTTGACCCCTAATTTCCTTAATTGAAGTGATTGCCTTCCTTATTATTTTAAACTTCTTAATTTGTGAGTCCCTCTATGACTTCGTGCAAATGTGTTACATATCCAATTGTTGTGGTTACCGTTGTAGTTATCACGTGCTTATTATGTCTTGTTGTTTTGTTAAGGTTAGTGTGCTTCTTGGTTTTTTCGTGATCCTTATTATGTACTATTCATGCTTGATTTGATGAGTATTCATGTTGGACCAAGCTTATGGTATTTCCTTGGTATTTGACCGTTGTTGAGTATTGACTCAAGTTAGGATTTATCTTGTGAAGTTAATTGTTGGAAGGAGATTGGTTATTGTTGATTCCCTTGCAGGATGTATTTGTTTCTATTGTTGATTCCCTTGCCGGGATGTATTTGTTTCTATTGTTGATTATCTTGCCGGGATGTATTTGTTTCTATTGTTGATTCCCTTATCGGGATGTTAATGTTTCTATTGTTTGGGTGAGGAAAGAGTGATAAAGCACGAAGGGTGATTCCGTGCACATGTACATTTATATTTATGCATATGGTGAGGAAGCGAGATAAAGCACGAAGGGTGATGCCGTGCACATTTATACTATTCATATGATGAGTATGAGTGATAAAGCACGAAGGGTGATGCCGTGCACATTTACACTATTCATATGGCGAGGAAGAGTGATAAAGCACGAAGGGTGATGCGGTGCATATTAATATTGTCATGCCCCAAAATCCGAGGAGCGAGACTGGAGCTCAACCGAGTGAACCCGACTAAGCAAGCCTGTTAGGTTTCATTCTACCCACACTAATTCATGAATAATAGGAGATGGAGTCCATTAATTAAATTCTATAAACATGTCATTAAAGATTTCCATTTCATTTTCATTAGAAACTTCATTCACAATTTTGAAGACATTACAAGTTTTATACATTATTGCCAAACATCAATATCTCTATTTTAATTCCAATACCCGACGCTACCCGCAACCTATCTACGGAGCCTCTAAATACAACTGAAGAATAATATGAAAATGCCAGCGCAAGGCTCCGGCTATACCTCAAATATAAAGTACATGATTAACAGATAAAAAGAGACACCAAAATGAAGTGGGGCTCACCAAGTCAGCTGAAAGGATGATGGGACACTAGCTGCGACCAACACTGCCTGCTATAGAAACACCTATATCCATTTAAAGATGTAGCACCCCCGGCAAAAGCGACGTTAGTGCCATCGAATAACACTAGTATGTATAACTAAAAACCATCTAGTTAGAATGAACTTTCATACAAAGATAAGGAAATCACAAATATAACCCAAAAGCTTTAAACGATCACAACATTATCAATAATAAAGAATCATACAATTTTTACATCATGTTTCCATAGCCTTTAGTTTCGGGACACTTCACACTATTTATCATTGTTCACAATACCACCGCTTTCTTGAGCGAAGTACGATCTCAGCCCGATTGGCTAGGTCACCTCATTTGAGACATATACTTCAATCACAATCTTATTTTCCCTTTTTTCGAAATTCATTCACAATACCACCGCTATCTTGAGCGGAGTCTAATCTCGGCCCGTTCGGCTAGGCCGCCTTACCAGGGAATTGTTCCTTTCTCATTAATCAATTTGTTTCACATATGTCATTTCATAGGAACTTGGGGCCACAACTTATCGAGTCATTCTTTGCAATAGGCCGCATTTAACATCGTTCCCAATTTCAATATTGTCTTTGTCATTTAGGACAGTAGGTGCACATAATAGCAATTTAAATTGTAAGCATGGATAAGATTTCACATAGATGGTACAATATATGCAGCTTCAATCTCGATTTAAGGTCCAAGCATTTTAATACATAATTCATATCTTTGCCCTTTTCAAGTTATCAAGATAGCACGTTGATCATGTTGAGACACATTTTTCACACATATAAGGTTACAACACCAACTCATGTAAAATAACAAGCAATGCAACAAATTCAACTTTAATCCTACCATGTTCACACAATTACCGATGAAGCTCAATTTCTAAAAGACGGGGTCTTAGCCATACATACCTTGTTTAAGCTTTCCTTAAGTTACTACGACGTTCTGAAAATTCTAGAAATCCAAATCTACTTTGAGACATAACAAAATTGAACACAAATTAGGAAGGTATTCATGGTTTCAGCTCATTTGAGCATTTTATCAAATACTAGTTGATCATCTCGATTTCAAATCTCTTTTACAAGATTTCCTTCATTCCTCAACCCAATATTTACTTATTTATGTTCAACTATCTTCCCACAAACCTAATTTGTATATGCATGTATACATAATACTATTACACCCAAGAATCATAGCTTAATAACCCATCTTAAACTCCAAACTCGAAATTAAAGTCTAATGTATAGAACCTTACCTCTTAGATGAAGAACATGTGATTGGGTTCTTTGATTTTTGAAGACTTGAGAAAGAGATGGGTGATTATGAACTAGGTCCCTCCTTTACCTCTCTATATGCTCTCACCTCTCTCTAAAATCAGTAGGAAATGACCCCAAAATGAACCCCAAAGCCTATATATTAAAAGAGTGTCAGGTTATAAAAATAAGAAAAATAAGCCTCCGAAATCAGGTCTGCGATCGCAGAATGGACCGCAAACCAAGAATGTGGGCTGTAGAATGAATCATAAAATAGGTGACCAAAATTGGGCAACACTGGCCCAATTTGCGACAGATCTACGATCGCAAAGTCAAATATGCAACAGATTTGCGATCGCAGATTAGACACAGGATCGCATTTTTCCAGCCTTTGGTAATTTGATCATAACTTCAAGTAGGAATGTCCAAATGACGAGCGGTTTGAAGCGTTAGAAACTAAAATCAAAGAACTTTCATTTTATAGGTTATTAATCACATTAAAGCTTATACATTTTTAAATATTCTCGTTCAAAGTATGGACTAGTGCAAGTACCTTTGGAATCTTAGCCTATTATGAAAAAATTTCCCATTTGGCTTATACTTAGGCCTCTCCTTGGACCCCACCTTACTTAATATATGAATCATACACTTTTTTACCAAATCCAATTTATGCCCATCATGTTAATAGCACATAAAATATTATAATTAGCCTACATGGCACCGCGAAATCCTAATTTCCTTTGCGAAAGTTTCCGGGGCCTTACATTCTCCCCCGCTTAGGATCATTCGTGCTCCAATGAGGAGTAGAGACTGAATTAAACTCTTAACATAATAAATCTCTTTTCTCACCTACCTCAAGTCCTTAAATTTTGACTAATTCCTAAAGTTTTCAGAAATTTCGGCGGAGTCTCCTTTGTAACTAGGACTATCTACCTACCAGAGAACTATCAAAACCATCTTAAAAACTCATCCACAACTCGACAAAGCACCATAATGTATCTATCAATAAAACTAACCTTACCATTATAGGCTCCTCATTATCATATTGATACCAAAACATGGACTGCGCATTTTAAATCATAACACCTATGAGGTACCTTTCAAATCACGACCAACTGCTATACAATCAAGAGAAAATACCTTATTTCCATAATACTCTCGGCCTTTAATGTGGCCTCTTATACTTATAGGATTTTCCATATCACATTCACGGAAACAACCCCAACCTACAAACTTATCTAACAAGGATGACAGCTAGATACCTCGCATAAGCTAACTATCCATTAACATTCATCTTCAATAATTTACACCAGGATGATACACAAATGATCTCCACCTACCTTCTTAGACATAGACATGTGAAGACACAAAACATATGACGAACAACTATGGGGAAACATCATACTCCTAGTGCGGCCTAATGTGGAATACACTTCTGCAACCTTTATTATCAACTCACATAACATCGTCAGGGGAAAATATTGAGAATAACCTATTAACCCTTCTAAACTCTAAATCTCTAAGCGAAACCTCTCACTAAACCCTTGATGACTTTTGATAGTTAATCTAAGATGTGGTATCATAAAATTACCATAAAATTACCTATTGAATATATGTTATCACACGGGGATTCTCCCTCTTGACATGTTTGAACTTCAATATCCAATAGATTTAATGAAATGCGGAGCAACAGATTTCATGGTTGGGATGGAAATATTCAGGAATCCATTTATGCGCCGAGCAGAGTATTTCACGAGGTTATATGCTAAGAGACACTAAGATTACTCTTAACAATACTGTCATGATTAATCATTGTGACTACATCAATTATTAGACAAATAAGGCATAGGGGTAACTCGTACATTGGCAATAGGAACCATTAAGGAGGAATATTCAAGTAAGTGACACAGTCGTCTCTTGGAGTATATGGAAAATCCGTTTATCAAGAATGAGAATAATTTGGCACCTTGAATGCGATATGGGTTTCAAAATACATGAAGTTGGATTACACTCATAACATTAACTAACACACAGAATCTATGCCACTAGCCCATGAAGATGGAAAGAAGTTGAACACTTATGGGATTATCATATTTGAAACGGCTTATCCCTTCCGGATAATTAATCCTATATGAGATAACAAAAGATATGACTACTTGTCTTCCAAATCATTACGCTTATGATATGTGCAAAAATCTAAAGGAATCTAATCTCAACCTTTCACGAGTGAAACCACATAGCTAGGAACTCCTACCGCGGAGGTGAAATCATGTATTAGTTAGAGGGGTTTTAATGGTTGACGTAACGCTCCGGGAGGAAAGACAATTAAAACTTCTATCCTCCTTAAGGAGGTGAAATGCCAGGGGTAGCAAAATTTCCCGCACACGACAATGACGTTGTCAATAATCCTAGAAGTCGAGTGAGAAGAAGGCCACGTAGCCCATCCAATCCGACCCATTTAAGACTTTTGAAAAGGGGACACACTTTGGTTTGAAATCATGGCAATGTAAGCTTGAACTTTAAGGAATATCATTACTTTTGAAACCCATAAGACAAGCCCTCGTAGTCCTAGAGAAACGTTAACATGGCAAGAAAGTACTTAAAACCATTACGAGTTGGTATAAAACAAGGCCTCAAAGTTCCTACATGGATATGTTTGAAAGAATGAGACGTCGTAATGCATTTATCAAAGAAAAGTAATCTAGGTTACCTAGTTAGATGGACAAATAGAGCAGGTAGATAATTGTTTAGGAAAAAATCTCATAAGGAGTGCGAGCAATATCTTTTTATTCAAACAAAAGGGACATACCCCTACCCTTGACGCCATAAGGCATAAAATTAGATTCACGACGAGAGTTAACAGATAAAAATAAATAGTAAGTCAGCACAACTTAGAGCACCGGTTGGAATCGACAAGCTTAAACAGAGTTGAAGACATTAAAAGTCTGTAGAAAAGGGGAAATTTGGCTACTCTCAGGGCGCTTGTAGAGTACATAAAAGTGAGGTTAATTAAATCAGATCATATGGTTGGATAACTAGTCAAGAGATCGAGATAATATTGCATTGAAGATTACAGGTAAACAACACATGATACAAGAAAAATGAAAAGAAAGTGAGAGAGTCGTATGGAAGTAACCTTTACATTGTAACCACTAGGAATGGTGCTAATATAAAGCGATTACGAGAAGCTACTCTTTTTGAAAGAAAATCTTTGTATGTAGTCACGTGATGTATAGCTCCAGAATTCAAAAATCCAATTATGTTCAGCAACTCTACTTCATAATGAAGCACTACAACACACTTATAACCAACCAACTATTATAAGCTACATTGGGAGATGCTATAAGACTTGACAAAGAGAAAGGCCTTGACATGTGAATGTGTTACTAGGTGTATTGCTCCTTGGTTAACCAAAAACAAAAGGGTGAGAGTTAGACTGATAAGCCGATTGTTGGACTAGCACATGTGTAGATAATCCATTATCGAAAGGAGATCATTCAATCTCAGCAATTGCGACATTCTATCAACCCTTGATGAACTTGAAGTGAGGTTGGAACCCAATGAGATAGTATAAAATAATCATGGAAATTTTGCAGATGTTCATAATGAGTTCTCCATGGATTTCGACTTCAAAAATACCTAGATGCTAATAAAAGACAAAAAATAGGAGAAACAGGCGTTGTGCTATGATAACCTCCAAAGGTGCACTAGGTCTTGAGGGAGAGCCTAGTAAGGGTCCTTATGAGAAATGAAGTGCTAAAATGACACATAGAAGAATATGTTCTCTCATGGTTATCGAACAAGTGTTGGGAAACTAGAACAATGAATTCACTAACTAAGGAACATAATTAACACATGTTGTGGAGGTGTAAAGAGGAAATAAACATTTGTTATGAGCTGGACAAGATTCTGCTATATTAACTCCCAAACTGCAATACACGACCACACCACGAGCAACCACAATACTAGGACAAAGTGAGCTACTTACTGCGGGATGTCCCAAGTGGACACGAAGGTTATAGCGATACAAGATCTTCCTATGACGGGATGTGAGGATCTCAACTTTCAGAGAGACTTTATGCATACAGTGACCATTTTGATTGACATGCACTCATGTGAAGTGTTAAGGTATGCTCTTATGTTACTAGATAATGAGAAGCTTTCATGATAATATTCACAAGAGAGTAGATTGACTTGTTCAAACCATATAAGCCATATACACAACTGAGTAAAAGAGTGACTCGAGAAGGATCACAACATTGGGATGCTTTACATGGAACTCGACACCACATAGGTAAATTTTATGACGGTGCATGCACAGGCACAAGTGGGCAGATGTTGTCCATTTCAATAAAATATTCTGTAAGAAATTCACCAGGTATAGTCCGTTGTTAAGAATTTAGGAAATTAATCCTAGATTCATAACCCCATTCAAGAACACAATTATAGAACTTAATTCCACAAGAATGTAAATAAGAGGATTTGTAATAGAGTGGATTCAGGAATAATACGTCTCCTTCAAAGAGTAGTTACATACAAGTTTTTGTGACTCACATCATATTAAGACCATGTTTATGAGGACTCTTCAATATGGATGTAGATATTAGGGGTGTACAAAGGAAACCGACAAACTGCATCAACTCGATAATTCGAGTCAAACCGAGTAAAAAAACCCGACTATGGTTTGGTGTGGGGAAAAAAAACTCGACCATAATTGGTTTGGTTTGGTTTTAACTAAATAAAGTCAAACCGAAACCAAACCAACCCGACATTACATATATAGAAATTTTAGATATATTTAATATATAAATATACATATTATGATGTAATTTATAAATATTTCTTAAATTTTTTCATAATTTTATCTTTTAAGGTATTATTAAGGTTGGACTTAGAACTTTTGAATGTTCCAATAAGTTTTATAGCAATTAACATTAGTAATCTAAATAATGCTAACAAAAGCCTAAACCACTATCAAATCAATATTAATGCTAACAAAAGACATTCAATTAAATACTATGAACGAGAAGGTATTGAATATTTATATTTTGTTTTACAATAATTTAGATAAAAATGCATAGCCTATTTTTATTTTTTCTTTAGCGTTTAATCATGTGATTAATACTCCCTTATTAGTCTACTTGTTTTATCATGACTTATTACTTTCAGATTATGTTTATTTTTATTATGGTTTTTTAATTAGCAATATTTTATATTACATAATTTTATTGTCTTTATTGTTGAATATTTTACGATAATGCCATGCCATGACACATCTATTTTGTATTATTTAGTATTAAAAAATATTTTGAGCATAATTTATATGTTTTGTTCTACGAAGATTTTACCGAAAAAAACCCGAAAAAACCCGAATAAACCGAAAAACCGAGAAAAATCGAGAGTGAAAAACCCGAGTTTTATTGGTTTTGTTTGGTATTTAGATTTAATAACCCGATACAATTGGGTTGGTTTGATAATTGTAAAATCCGAACTAACCCGACCTATGTACACCCTTAGTAGATATACAACAAGTAGAAATTTTGTGTTGTTCATATTGATGTACTAAGGAGTGACTTACCTGGTCACTTTAGGTTGACAGGGCAATAGCTTAATCAATACCCCTCCACTCCACATCCCTAATGTACATAGGTAACATACTGATATACTACATGATCTGGTGTTTCAGATACATTAATAGGATCAGGGGTACTCCCCTTAGCAACAAGTTCTACCAATGCCTCCATCGCTCGATACATTTATCTAACAAACTGTTGGCAATCTCCCTCATATTCAATGGTCGGATCACTCCCCCCAAATGGCTTCAAATTCGCGAATTATGGTATCATGATTACTCATTTTGAGAGAAAGGCTTGGAGAGAAAACTAACTCCCCGACTTGAGCTCTACCGCACTTTTGGAGTATCAAAGAAGGGTGAAATTCCTAAATATCCGAATAGCCTCCAACTTATAGATGTGGTCGACTACATACCGATAAGAAGGAATCTACTAGACACGGCTCCGAGACATCGTAGGACACTTTAAACCCTTAGGCCTTGATACCAAGTTTGTCACGGCCCAAAATCCGAGGAGCGAGACCGGCGCTCAACCAAGTGAACCTGACTGAGCAAACTTGTTAGGTTTCATTCTACCCACACTAATTCATGAATAAATAGAATATGTACTCCATTAATCAAATTCTATAAATATGTCATTAACAATTTCCATTTCATTTTCATTAGCAACTTCATTCACAATTTTGAAGACATTACAAGTTTTATACATCATTGCCAAACATCAATATTTCTATTTTTATTCCAATACTCGACGCTACCTACAACCTATCTACGATCCTCTAAATACAACTGAAGAATAATATGGAAATACCGGCAACAAGGCTCCGACTATACCTCAAATACAAAGTACATGATTAACAGATGAAACAGGACCCCGAAATGAAGTGGGGCTCACCAAGTTAGCTGAAAGGATGATGCGGCACTAGCTGCGACCAACACTGCCTGCTATAGAAAAACCTACATCTATTTAAAGACGTAGCACCCCCGGCAAAAGGGACGTTAGTGCCATCTAATAACACTAGTATGTATAACTAAACACCATCTAGTTAGAAAGAACTTTCATACAAATATAAGAAAATCACAAATATAACCCAAAGGCTTTAAAAGATCACAACATTATCAATAATAAAGAATCATACAATTTTTACAGCATGTTTCCATAGCCTTTAGTTTCGGGGCACTTCGCACTATTTATCATTGTTCACAATACCACTGCTTTCTTGAGCGGAGTCCGATCTCGACCCGATCATCTAGGTCACCTCATTTGAATTATATACTTCAATCACAATCTCATTTTTCCTTTTTCTGGAATCATTCACAATACCACTGCTATCTTGAGCGGAGTTCGATCTCGGCCCGGTCGGCTAGGCCATCTTACCAAGGCATTGTTCCATTCTCATTAATCAATTTGTTTCACATATATCATTTCATAGGCACTTGGGGCCACAACTTATCAGATCATTCTTTGCAATAGACCGCATTTTACATCGTTCCCAATTTCAATATTATCTTTTCCATTTAGGACAGTAGGTGCACATAAGAGTAATTTAGTAAGCATGGATAAGACTTCATATAGATGGAACATATATACAGCTTCAATCTCGATTTTAGGTCCAAACATTTCAACACATAATTCATATCTTTTTCCCCTTTCAAGTTATCAAGATAGCACATTGATCATGTTGAGATACATTTTTCACACATATAATCTCACGACCCAATTTCCAAACCCGATCATGATGGCGCCTCTCGTGAAGACAAAGCCAGCCAACAGAACAACGACGCCTCTTTCAAAATTATGAAACATAAATGAATAGATCAATACAACTTAATGACAATAATAATCGATATTTACAACCCAACACAGCCCGACCGAGGTATCACAAGTCACGAGCATCTAAACAAGACTGAACACAACTACTGGTCCAATAATAATATACAAAATAAAATCTGGAATCAAAGGACGAAGTCCGGTGCCACGAACGCCGGCGGTCACCTTGCTTAGCTATGATAACAAAACCCTCAATCAGCTTTAACCCGCTACCGGTAACGAATACCTGCAACTGCACGCGAGGTGTAGGGAGTAAAGTGAGTACTCCAACTCAATGAGTAATAAAGGTAAATAACAACTGAGCAACAAAAATCACGTAAGGCACTCCATCATGCTATAAAGAATAGTGCAATCCTTTGAGAAATCAGTAAAACCGTGAAATCCTTTAGAAAATATCTGGCTCAGGTAAAACCTCTTTTGAAAACATCTTTTTCAACAGTTAAGCAAACGAATGCGTAATCAGACAGTGCAAGTCAACACATAAGTCAACCCCTCAAGCATAACACTCCATTAACAATTAATACCAGGGTATCTGGTAAACAATGCAAGAAGTAGCATGGATGCCAATGAAATGAGAGTGCTGAATGTCATGACACATAGTACAAACAGGAACCAATGCAATGCATATGACTGCTGCGGCACGCAGCCCGATCCATTTGGGTACCCGCACTCACTGTGGGGGTTCAGACTCCAGAGGGGCTCCTACAGCCCAAGCGCAATATCAATATCACACTGCTGCGGCGTGCAGCCCGATCCATCTTCAGTCCAGAAATGCACATATAACACTGCTGTGACGCGCAACCCAATCCATGCTCAGTCTAGAAATGCACATAAGCCCCTTGGGCAGCAATAAAATAGCAGTTCTCATCTCAAAACTTCAGTAAGATATCATTTAAGTTTTCAAATCATGAAAAATGGTTGAATTTGCAAAATAGTATTAAAACCCTGGACCGAGATCAAATTATATTCAAAGTAATGCAAAAATAGTGATATCAATCCCTGAAGGATTCACATAGTTGGCACGAAGCCCAAACATGGCAATCAGCCCAAATTATGATGATAACAAGTAGTTTAAGTAAAATACGACGTAAAAATCAACAATCGGGACGAACCAAGTCACAATCCCCAACGGTGCTCTACTCCACGCTCATATTCGGCGTGCAAGTCACCTCAATACAGCACTATGATGTGCAAATCCGGGGTTTCAAACCCTCAGGATGTCATTTACAAGTGTTACTCACCTTGAACCGGAAAATCCTCAAGCTCACGATGCCTTTGCTCCTCAATTCGGCCTCCTCGCGCAGCGCATCTAACCAAAATCAGAGCGAATACATCACACTATGCCAAGGGAACAATACCCAATCGAAAACAATCAGATATAGCAAAAATCTCAAAACTAGCAAAACCTGAGCCCCAGGCCTACTTCTCGAAAAATTACAAAACTCACATTACCGGATTCCTCGTCTCTCCATGAGTCTATACATGTCAAATTTACCAAAATCGGAGTCCATTTGACCCTCCAAATTTCATATTTAAATCTCAAAATCCAAAGCCCTAGTTCATCAATTTTAGGCTTAATTCCATGAATTTCTAGGTTAATTTCACATTATAATGATGTATTTAACTTGGAAATAAGTAGAAACAACTCACCTTTTATGCTTGATGAGATCCCCCTCGAAATTCTCTCCAAAATCATCCAAGCCAAATGAAAGAAATGAAAGAAATAAGCCAAATCCGTGTTTAATGAATCTGCCCGTGCTTCGTCGAGTTGTACCTTGCACTTGTACTATACAAGTTGTACATCCTATTAAAATTTTCCATTGTCGGACACCTTCTGTTTAAACACCCATAACGTCTTGTATAAATATCCAAATAACAAACGGTTTGAAATTTAGAAACTAGACTCGAAGATATTTAATTTGATAGGTTGTACACCATATAACTCTTTATATATCCCGAGATATGAGCTTCTAAGTTCGGTTCCATGAAATCAAAAAATTCTGGAGAAACTGGCCCACCAGTCAACTTCAATCGATCATAACTTTCTCCACAAATGTCCAAATTACGATTTCTTTAGCTTTCTGGAAACTAGACATGAAGGATACAACTTTTGTTTTTTAATCATCTCAAAATTCCTTGTAGATCAAAAGATATAGGCCTCCGAAGTACGCTCCATGACCGCACATTTGCTGTCCAAAGACAACTTAGTAGCAGAAATTGCAGCAACTTTTTCTTTTCTTTTGGGTTCGAATTCCATTCCGTTAACCTTCCGAAATCGACCCGAGGCCCTCGGGACCTTAACCAATTATATCAACATGTCCCACAATATCATTCAAACTTGTCCCAACCTTCGGAACATCCAAAATAACATCAAAACATCGAATCATCATCGGATTCAAGCCTATGAATCTCAAGAACTTCCAAATTCCATTATTGATCAAAAAACCAACCAAACAATGTCCGAATGATCTCAAATTTTGCAGACAAGTCCAAAATGACATAACAAAGGTATAGCAACTCTCGGAATTCCATTCCGACCCTCGGATCAAAATATCACCTATCAACCGGAATTCGTCAAAATACTAACTTTGCCAATTCAAGCTTAATTCTACATCGGTCATCACAAAAATATTCCGGACACACTCCTAAGTCCCAAATCACCTAACGAAGCTATTCAAACCATAAAATTCGCATTTCGAGCCCTTTAACACATAAGTCAATATCTGGTTGACTTTTCCAACTTAAGCTTCCTTAATCAAACCTTACCAAAATCATTCCGGAATGACTTCAAATTTTGCACACAAGTCACATTCGAAATTACGGACTTGCCACAACTTTTGGAATCGCATTCCGACCTCGATATCAAAATTTCCACTTCCGGTTAAATTTTCTCAAAAACCTTCAAATTTCTTTATTTAGCCAAATGACTTCAAAATGACCTCCGGACATCCGAATTCACTTTCGATCGCGCTCCCAACTCCAGAATCACCATACGGAGCTATTCCCAGACTCGAAATCCCAAACGGACATATATAACACTGAAGTGCCTTCCAATCCAAATTTATGAAATTCTTCTAAAATACTAACTTCAACAATATACGCCTAAAGGCTCACGAGTTATCCATAACCAAATCCAGACATATTCCCAAGTCCAAAATCATCATACGAACCTGCTAGAACTTTCAGATCCTAATTCCGAGGTCGTTTGCTCAAAATTTCAATCTTAGCCATTTTTTTCAAGTTAAGGCTGCCGCAATGAAAATTTTCTTTCCAATTTGACTCCGATATTCCCGAAATTCAACTCTGACCATACACATAAGTCAACATACCTGAAATGAAGTTGTTCATGACTTCCAACTATTGAACAACGCGCTGAAGCTCAAAACGATCGATCGGGTCTTTACATATAAGGTTACAACACCAACTCATGTAAAATAACAAGCAATGCAACAAATTCAACTTTAATCTTACCATGTTCACACAATCACCAATGAAGCTTAATTTCTAAAAGACGGGGTTTTAGCCATACATACCTTGTTTAAGCTTTCTTTAAGTTACTACGATGTTTCGGAAATTCTAGCAATCCCAATCTACTTTGAGACATAACAAAATTGAACACAAATTAGGAAGGTATTCATGGTTTCAGTTCATTTGAGCATTTTATCAATTACTAGTTGATCATCTTGATTTCAAATCTCTTTTACAAGATTTCCTTCATTCCTCAACTCAATCTTTACTTATTTATGTTCAACAATCTTTCCACAAACCTAATTTGTATATTCATGTATATATAATACTATTACACCCAAGAATCATAGCTCAATAACCCATCTTAAACCCCAAACTCGAAATTAAAGTCTAATGTATAGAACCTTACCTCTTAGATGAAGAACATGTGATTGGGTTCTTTAATTCTTGAAAACATGAGAAAGAGATGGGTGATTATGAAGCTAGGTCCCTCATTTATCCCTCTATATGATCTCATCTATCTCTAAAATCAGTAGAAAATGATCCCAAAATGAACCTTAAAGCCTATATATTAAAATGGGGTCGGGTTATAAAAATAGGAAAAATAAGCCTCCGAAATCGGGTCTGCAATCGCAAAATGGACCGCAAACCAAGAATGCGGGCCGCAGAATGCATCGCAAAATAGGTTCCCAAAATTGGGCAACATAGGCCCAATTTGCGACAGATCTGCGATTGCAAAGTCAAATATGCGACAGATTTGAGATCGCAGATTCGACACAGGATCGCATTTTTCCAGCCTTTGGTAATTTTATCATAACTTTGTGTAGGAATGTCCAAATGACTAACAGTTTGAAGTGTTAGAAACTAAAATCAAAGACCTTTCATTTTCTAGGTTACACATAAAACCTTATACATATTTACATATGCTCGTTCAAAGTATGGACTAGTGCAAGTACCTTTGGAATCTTAGCCTATTATGAAAATTTTCCCATTTGGCTTATACTTAGGCCTCTCCTTGGAACCCCACTTACTTAATATATGACTCATACAATTTTTTAGCAAATTCAATTGATGCCCATCATGTTAATAGCACATAAATCATTATAATTAGCCTACATGGCACCACGAAATCCTAATTTCCTTAGCAAAATTTTCCGGGGTCTTACATTCTCCCCCGCTTATGATAATTCATGCTCGAATTAGGAGTAGAGTCCAAATTAAATGCCTAACATAATAAATCTCTTTTCTCTTTAAATTTTGACTAACTCCTAAATTTTTCAGAAATTTCGGCGGAGTCTCCTTTGTAACTAGGACTATCCACCTGCTAGAGAACAACCAAAACCATCTAAAAACTCATCCATGACTCAACAAAGCACATAATGTATATATCAATAATACGAACCTTACCATTACAAGCTCCTCATTATCATATTTATACCAAAACTTGGACTGCACATTTTAAATCATACAACCTATAAGGTACCTTTCAAATAAAGACAAACTAATATACAATCAATAGAAAATACCTTATTTCCACAATACTCTCGGCCTTCCACAATACTCTCTAATTCTGTTAGTTTCTCAATTGTATTCCCTTAAGCCGTCTGAGGTTGTATTTTGCTTAAAAAGGAATTCCTACTAAGTTTTAAGTTATTATTCCCATGTTAAAGGTAATAATTCATTCGATGTTATATATTAATTTTAAGGGGTACTTTTTTTTACTCAAATGATTTCTAAAAACAACTTCATCTTTTCCCACTGCTTTTCCTAATTAGTTTATAGATTGTAATTTACTTTATATTATGTAAATGAGACTTCTTGAACAAATTCAGTGCATTTGTACGAGCATTATGTATTGTATGGTATGTGGATTTTGTTGTTAAAAGTGATATAGAAAATATGTGGGCACAAGGTGCCATGTGTGCTATAGTTTCGGAAGTTGAGATTATGATATGAGAAACAGAGGATTGAGATGGTCAGGATTGTGTATTAGACATGATATGATTTATTGAGTTAGCATTGCCTTCTTTATTTGAATACAATCTTACTTGTCTCTATCCCTTTTATGTCAATGTTGATTTACTTGGTTATCATTCGTTACTACCCGTCTTCCCCCTTTATTGTCCCTACTATTGTATTTTCATTTCTCTCCGTTGTTGATGTTACCTCATTATATTTATCTTGATATTTTATTATCATATCCTGTTTTTTCATTTGACCAGTAGGTGTCTTCACTGTTCCTCGTCACTACCCTAGTGAGGTTAGTGTTTGTACTTACTGGGCACTGCCGTGGTGTGCTCATACTACACTTCTGTATATTTTTGTGTATAGATCCAGGTATTGATCGATAGTAGCTGTGCATGTCATCGCGGTGGAGAATCTTGGTAATTTGTTGCTGTGTTTGCAGTCCTCAGAGTCACCTTCATTTGTATTTACGTTCCATGATTCCTTCTTGTTCCGGAAAAGTATTGTATTAAATTTTACAACTACTCTTATAAAGGCTTATGATTATTACCACCGGTTTTGTGAATTGTGGTTTATTCAGAGTTATTTAATTTGATGTTAGTAAATGACAATGTTAATTCAGTTAATGTTAGTCTTACCTAGTTTAGAGACTAGGTGCCATCAAGACGCATTCGGAGGGATTTTGGGTCGTGACAAGTTGGTATCAAAGCTCTAAGTTCATAGTGCTATGAGTCATAAGTAGGTTTAGCAGAGTCTTGCGGATCGGTATGGAGACATCTATACATATCTTCGAAAGGCTACAAAAATGTTAGGAAATTCCACTTCTTTCATTCCTTATCATGCGATATTGAATCAGCTTGAAGTATATAACTTATGTTTCTTTACAACCATTAGTGCATAATATTACGCTCTCAACGTCCGCTATGCGTCAGTGGTTCATGATGCTACAAATGGGCCATGAGGGAGGCGGGGATGCTCAGATATTGTCTCAACATGTTGTCCAGACTAAAGATAAAGAGGTACTGAGAGACAATTCAGTTGTTCATATGGAGGCGCAGCAGTTTCTAACATCTGGTTGATGAGTGCGAGCTTGGAAGGGTTTAATTGGTTGACTAGTCGTCGCGATTGTAGCAAGATCACAAGGTGGGTGTTGATTGGGAATAGTTGGTGGTATCGGAGTACCTTGTGATTTGTGTTGTGCAAGCTGTGAGGATCATCAGATGATGTTTTCTATGGCTTTGCGCCAAGTGAAGGAGTCTAATAGCGGCATTCAGATTGCAGAGTCAGATTTATATCAGTTTTGGCCTGAGGTGTGGGTATATATGGTATTGGTAGGTTCCTAGATTTTGTGTATGACCAAGGTCTGAGATCTTGCCTGAGATGATGTTGGGGCTTATATTATTTCAACGTCAATAATGGATTTGCATTTTAGCATCAAGAGGAGTCAGAGGAAAAACTTTAGATTTACAGAAGGTCTATTAAGTGTAAGTATCGCGGTTACAGCAGAACGTGGTGCTCCAGAGGAACTGCAGTGATTTATGAGCTTTTGGCTTCATGGTTCATGCTAGGGTCATCTATATGTGGGGTTTGATGGGAATTATTGCACATCGACTATCCGAAGAAATGGGTCGGCTCGGCAATGTTGGGTTAGCATAGCGATGAGTTGTCCTTTTGAATGGGAATTCTCTACTAGTATTTATGGCAGCACTCTTGGATTAGACAGTTTGTGTGACTCAACTAAGTAGGGGAGGAGCATCTGATGGCTTAGTTGCATGCATGCAGATCTCGGAGGGTTCTTGGTGGTTTGGCTATGGCTTGAGTTGGGTGTCTACTATAGGCGTAAGGAATATATGATACATTGTGGCTTTCTCCTAAATAGGCATCAGAAGTTAGTGGAGTGTTGACATTGTTGGCTATCATATGTAAAGAGTGTTCATTTTGGAAAGAACCTTGAGGTTTGGTTTGCAGGTGCGTGGCTGGTAGTATGGTGATTATTGGGTTTTGAGGCTTTTGAGGTTCACGTTTTGTTACGCGGCTAGGAACTCTATATGAGTGCTTTAGCAGAATGATAGGGCGTAGGTGTTATATTAGCCATTTGATTTGCACAGTGGAGTTTGAGTATGGAAATATTTGTATTCCTAAGGTTTTGGGATAAAAGCCCTCATATGTGGGTGGGTTGTGAAGAAACATTAAGGATGAGGTAACAGATAGCATGCTTGATTGATAGGTCGCTGTTTATTTCTTGAAAGGAAATTTACCTATTTGGAAATAATTAGGATTTAGGTTGGGGGCTATTTGAAAGCTCAATGAGAATATGTATGTTGTGTTAGATTAAGTTTGTGTGCCTCTGTGAGATTGTCACTTTTTGGTTATGTTATATGCTACTCTGTTATGCTGTGTTAAGCGGTGAGGTTGTATGATTATTCCCCACGCATGTTGTAATTCTATTCAAGCCTTATGGCGATGAGGGCGAGATAGCCCTCGTGATATTGATTTGCTCATAGCACCTTAGTTGTGCTTGCTTCTTTCATGTTTTAGCACTTTCATTTATTTTCACACAATTTTATTTGTGCACTCTGTTGTATTTGATATCAGTATTCATATGTTCAGTGAGCTCGAGCATTTTGGCTTGACAAGTATTTGGGAGCGGGTTACACGCTGCAACGGATTTTATGTTAGATACCCTTTCCTTGTGTTCAATTGGTGTTGTGTTTTCACTCTATGGGATGATTTGATGAAGAACTACACTTTTGTTGTTACACATTTTATACTCGTTAGATAATTATTATACTTTGCTTTTCTTTATTTGTGCTGCATAATTAAGTTATTGTTGGTTTGGTGTACGAATTGTGTAATGTGAGAATCTGTGTGGTTCCGTGATGAGCTGTTAGTTGAGTTGCTTGTATTGGCTGATATGAGATTCTTAGACTTGAGGTTAGTACTATGGTATTAGGGGTGAGGAATGTTTGGAAGTATGAGAGTGTTTCTGCTAATATTTGGGTAATGGCCCTTGGCGGGAAATATAGCTTCTTGGCTTGTTGTCTTCATGGGCGACTATGAGTTCCCACATATTTCTTTATCATGATCAGCGATGTGGAGGTACGAAACAAGGTTATACTCAATGTAAAGTGTATTGCCGGTATCCAGGATCTTATTTGAGCAGCTATGGTGGTCAGAGGTTATTGCTTCGGGCATTCGAGTTGTGTGGGGAGGCATGTGATCGTATTATAGATTAGAATTTTGTCCTTGATTCATCTTGTTAAGGTTCATGCAATGTGATCACATAGAATTCAGATCCTATGATGAATTTCAGATGGTGAGGTTTGAGTTCTGTTCTAAGGTTATGGGCTAAGGAGGAGATGAGACCTTCAGTTAAGTTGCATTGTTAGTTTTCCTTAGGTTGGGTGATGCGAAACCACCCCTTGGTATATGTATGGTTAGATCATGTAGTGGCTCGATTATTTTAGAATGACTCTAGGCACATTCGAGGACGAACGTATGTTCAAGTGGAAAAGGATGTAACGACTCGACTGGTTATTTTGAGCAATTGCGTCCAGTTCAGTAGTTTGAGGTCACGAGCAGATTCATATTATGTGTTTCAACTTCCGTGAAAGGTTTCAGTTAACAGATAATTCATAGTCAAATTGGACGAAGGAAACCGATTTTGGAAGTTTAAATAGTGAGAATTTGACCGGAATTGGACTTTTGAGTAAATGGCCCCATAATGGGTCATGGGTGATCTCAACAGTTTCGTATAGTAATTTTGGACTTAGGTGTACGTCCGAATTCGGATTTGGTGGTCCGTAGGGTAATTTGAGGCGTTTTGATAAAGTTCGGAAAATGAACAAGTTTGACGCATAGTTGATTTTTGTGATATCAGGGTCGGAATGGGATTCCAAAAGTTGGAAAAACTCTGTAATGTCATTTTGGACTTGTCTGCAAAATTTGGCATCATTCCGGGTTGATTTGATATGTTTCGGCATGAGTTTTTGAAGTTGGAAGGTTTTAAAGTTCCTAAGTTCAATTCATGGTGTGATATGTTGTTTCAGCATTGTTTGATATGATTTTTGACTTCGAGCGAGTCCGTGTTAGGTTATATGACTTATTTGTGTGTTTGGACGGGGTCCCGGGGGCCTTGGGTGTGATCGGGTGGGCTACGGGTCATTTTTCCTTGTTTTTGAACTGCTATTTTCTGCTTCTGATATCCTCTTTCACGATCGCGAACCGCCTTCCACGTTCGCGAAGCTTTGTTGCTAACCACCTGGAAATACTTCTTCCCGTTTGCGTTTTGAGCCTCGCATTCGCGAAGCTTTGTCTCTCACATTGGCTCTGCTCATCATTTCTCTAATCTCCTTAACTTCTGCAGCTATAATCCATGGTGGCTTCCACTCTCCTGTTATGGCATTCTTTAAGATCATGGAATCAGTATGCAAATCAATTAGAATATAATCATGTTGCACACAAAATCTCAGAGCTTTTTATAGAGCCTTTGCCTCTGCAACTATGTTTTATCCTTTAGGTATTTCTTTGCCGCAAGCATATATTACATCTCCTTCCTCATTCCTCAATACACAACCAATTGAGCTTCTACCTGGATTTCCCTAGATGCTCTATCCGTATTGACTTTTATCCACCCATGATCTGGTAATTTTCATAGCACCTTTGTGTATTTAAGCTTTGGAGTGTACTGCTCTATCATCTTGATCATATCTAGCCATCTGTGAGGAACCTGCTGAATGCCTGGCTTCCTTACCTTGATGAGGAACTAAAGTGTGGTGGAGATCTGATATACCACTCTATTAATGGTTACTACATCTCCATATTTATAGAAGTTCCTTCTTTTCCATAGTTCCCACACGATCACTGAAGGTAATGCTTGCATGATAGGCTTTAGCCTAGGCACTACTTCTGCAGTCCAACACCTAACAATGGCCTGATGGAAAGTGATTCCATTTACTGGGATACCTGCATGCCCAAGATAATATTTCCACACTTTATCCGCTGCATATGAAGTGAAAAACAAGTGATGTGTGGTCTCCTCCCTTGGTTCTGCACAACACCAACATTTGGATTCCATAAGATAACCCATTCTTCTGAAAAAATCATCAAGAGGCAGCTTATTTCTCCAAACTTTCCACATGAAAAAAACAATTTTGAAAGGCAGTCCTTTCACCCAAATCATCTTATACTCTGTCATTAGTTTAGCTATTCTTCTCAAATATTCCTATGCAGTTCTAACACTAAAGAAACCTTTAGGTTCTAGCATCCAACAAGGTATATCAAGGACCCCTTGTTCTAGAAGAAGTTTGATATTCTGCAGTATATGTTCTGCGTATTCTTCGGGAAGAATTTCAAACAACCTTTCTGAATTCCATTCTTCTCCTTCTATCACTTCACACACATTATGCACAGATTCATCTACCCCAAAATCTTGTGGAACCAGGATGTACAAAGCCCCCAAACCTGTCCAATTGTCAAACCAAAACAAGGAGGAGTCCATTTTTGGATGCCACATAATCTGATGCTCTATCACGTCCCTGTACTCCAACATCTTCCTCCATACATGAGATCCTCTCCTCCATGGAACTATCACAGAGTTAAGCTTTTTGCATTACTTTTGGCTCATAAAAAGAGCTCTAAAGACTAGGCTTGGTTCTATAGTTCCACCACAGTTTGCAGAAGAGGGATTTTGCTACATCATGAAGAGACCTGAACCCAATCTCTCCTTCTTCCTGTGGCACACATAGTGTAGTCCATGATGCCCAATGCCTGTTATTACCTATGACTGAACAACTCCAGAAAAACTGAGCAAAAATCTTGTGCAATCGAGTGATCACATAGTTTAGTGGATTGACAGCTGATGGTCAATGAATTAGCATGCTCTGAAGTAGCTGAGCAATAAGGATTGCCCTTCCACCTATGGACAATAATTTACCTGTCCATGATTGTAAACTGTCCAATACTTTCGTAATCATAGGCTGATAGTATTCCATTTTTCTCCTTGAGTAGAATATAGGACATCCCAGGTATATGATTGGAAACTCTTTTCTCTTTATCCCTGTGATCCTCTCCACTTTGTCTTCCACTTCTACATCTATTAAATGATGAAGATATATAGCAGATTTTCCTTGTTCACCAACTACCCAGAAGCTGATTCATAAAGTGCAAGTACCTCCATGAACAATCTAAGTGATGTTGCATCTGATGAGGAAAAAATGATTGATCTTTGGGCTCCATTTGGGCAATCCGTAGCCATAAAAGTATAAGTTCAAATGCAGAGCATTAAGGCCTCTTGAAAGTGCTTCTGCTTCCAGAATAAACAATGTAGGAGACAAATGATCTGCTTGCTTTACTCCGCTCGATGATTTGAAAAAAACATGAGCTTGGCCATTTATTAGGACTGAATACCAATTGTTAGTTACTATACCAAACACCATGCCTATAAATCTCTCTGCAAAATCCCATTTTTCTTAGAAACTTGGTCAGGAATAACCAGGATAGTATGTCATATGCCTTGGTCATGTCGAGCTTCATAATGACATTAGGTCCTGCCTTGGTTCTAAGCCTCATATCTGTGACTATCTCTTGAGTTAGGAATATATTTTCCACTATGCTCCTTCCTTTAACAAAGCCTGACTGTTCCTCAGATATTAGATTAGGTAACAACCCCACCAGCCTCTCATGTATTACCCTCGATATTACTTTATTCAAAAAATTGCTAAGGTTGATGGGTCTAAGATCAGAAAATGTGCATATCTCTTTCTTCTTTGGAAGCAGAACAAGGTTAGTGTGTTTCACACATTTTGGCAAATCATGACCACTGAAAAAGGCTCGAACCATGTCAAATAAATCCCCTCCAATAATCTCCTAGCATGACTAATAAAATTTTCCTGTAAAGCCATCAGGACCTCCTGTACTGGCTCCATTCAATCCAAACACAACTGCCTTAACTTCTTCCATAGTTGGTTGCTTTATTAGTTCTTCATTCTGCCCCATATCAATCAATGCAGGAATATTGTCTATGATATGAAAAGAGGTAGGGATTGAGTTTTCAGTAAATTGATCTTCAAAAAACTTGATTGCTTCTGCAGCTATTTCTTCTTCCTCTTCAATCCAAACTCCTTGCCTGTTTTGAATTCTGTTTAACTGCAGCTTCTTCCTTCTACCTCTTGTTGACGCCCACTTTTTCTCCAAAGCGAGATCGAGTTTACGACATTTGGGAAGATAACTCTATTCCCGTTTGGGAATTGGGTTTTTGGGATAAAAGAGTCGCCACCTAATGATTAACTGCATTAGGACACTATGGGTTTTGAGTTGGAAAACCAGAGTTCCGGTAAGGGCTATGCATTATCTCAAGGGGAAGGTGTTAGGCACCTCTCAAGATCCACTAGTGAGGTAACCGACCATGCTACAATTGTGAATTTAAATGCAAACAACAAGTAGACAAGCAAGAATTACAAATAAAAGAGGGATTTTCACATAATGGTTGCAAGGGATTATGGAAGTTAAAGGAACTGAATTTTGATAGAGGAAGCAGTTTTAAAATCTTGAATAAAAGAGTAAAAAAGAGAAATATTTTACATAGTTGCTGCAAGTTAAAAGCAGTTTAAAAGTTGAAGTTTGGAAAAAAATAAAATGGACAAATAAGGGAAGGGGTCCTAGGTTTATACATATTATGGATCACCCCACACAACACCCGGTAACCGTTTATACATGTGGTGTTATCGCGTGGTCATCATATTCATATCTACCCTTTCCCACCCCGTTAAGGTATTAAGCACGAAATGGTATCGTTACCTATAGCATGCTATTACTCGTCCCAATCCTATCAGTCCCGGAGGCATTTGGGACTTCTAGTCCTAAAAAAGGAAGGAATTTTTGGGCTTTTTCAAGAGTTTAGAAAGGTAAAAATTCCAATGCGTCAAATAAAACATGTAGGACAGTTATGGGGTACACATAACAATTAAAGGCTCACATAGGCCTCCTCAAAATCACAAAAATTTAGTTTAGCATTCCTTACATATACTGATTAGGTTTGAATTAAACTTAAACGTTAAGCGGACTGGTTCAACCCATATGTTTGGATAAGAAATCTGCATTAGGTCTGCCTGGCTGCAATTATTGAAGACTGATGCAGTTACAGCATTTACCCTAAGGCTTGGCTAGGTGAAACGTTTTAGGCATGATATCTACTCGTTCAGAAAAAGAAGTAAATAGTTTACGGAAGGGTTGCCAGTAATAACAGAATAATACAAATTGTGCAATTGATAACGCGTTACTACTGACAGATTAACTTAAAATGAGTGAGGTATTTCAGAATTGATTGACAGTTCCTATAGGCATGTTTTCTAGCGTTGTTAATTTTAAACACTTTTATAGCAATGGAAGAAAATGCGGAAAACCTACCACATGATATCTAGGTGTTGCATTTTATTATGAACATGACATCTGATTGCATTTGGTTATTAAGACCTATAAACATGTTTGCCTAATGAGGAATGGATATGCAAAAATCAGAAAGGACCTATAGGCGTACTTTTTGCATGCAGAAATCCTATAGACATGGTATCTATATGACAACATGCTGAAATTAGAAATCCTATAGACATGGTATCTATATGAGAACATGATGAAATTAAAGAAATCCTATAGACGTGGCGTCTACATGTGAACGTGCTGAAATTAGAAATCCTATAAATAGGTTTTCTACATGAGAACATGCTGAAATTAGAAATCCTTTAGACATGGTTATCTACATGAGAACATGCTGAAATCAGAAATCCTATACACATGGTTATCTACCCCTTTTTGCATACATGGTTACCCTCCCTTTCTTCACTAAACCCAATAAGCTATTATAAATTATTACAGATCAAATGAATCAGGCAGAAAAAGAAATTTATATCAGGAATTTATACTGCTTCCAAGGAACCTAATTCAGACTCAATATCGAACAATATGAGAAGAACCAACCTCCGGGATCAGATTTTCAAAGTCTTTCTCTTATTTGGGATGTGTCAAAGTTCCAAGGAACTTCAAGAGTTCCAGGCAGTGCTTACACCCCAAATGTTATTGTAGAACAGATTAAGGTGTAGTATGGAAGTGCCAGCCCTCAAGTGTCCGAGTTCGGAGGGAACTCAAGGTTCCCAAGGCAAGGCTCACAAGAGGGGGGCGGGACTTAAGGACTAGGAGTAAGTGTAAGTGCAATGAGAGGAAATAACGGGGGGAGGCAGGGCAGGTTGGTGGTCATGCCTAGCACTGCGCTGCTAGCACACCCTTGACCAGCTTGTCAGCTCAAAAATCAGAGGTTAGGACCTTTTCAAGGTTGGGTTCAGCCATGGACAGTAATTCATATGCTGCCAGGCTATACCTAAACTCTATACACATAAGGGAATAGGGGAATAGGAGACTGAAAGAGGCTAGGATCCAAAGGACCCAATCTTAATCCATGACAACAACTTTGCATGTTGCCATGTCTTAAAACACAGCCCAAACACATAAAGGGAATGGGGATAGGGATTCATTGCAACAACAGATAGCAAGACATAAGTATTTATTTTTTTAAAGCTCAACTTCATAAAGCAGTAAAAAAAGAAGCTTGTAAGTAAGCACATTATATTTGATGCTTGAATCAAAAGTAGGACATACCAGTTCAGAAGAACAAGTAGGGAGAAATAGTAGATTTGGGAAAGCCAAATTGTAATTAGGAATGAAGAGTGTGAGTTTTAGAAGAGTGTTGTGATGATTTTTAAAAATCCTTTGTGTGTTAATGAAAGAGCAGTTAATTTATAATTGAAAACAGGTGTAGCAAATAAGGCAAGGATCATAGCTTAGTAATAATTAAGGAACTATGTACCAATTAAAATCAATTAGCCCATAGACTCCCTTTAATTAAGAAGTCCAAATTCAAACAGTAATGGGAAAAAGTTATTTAAGGAAGGGAAATCAAGTGAATATCTTGTGCAAGGTAGGTAAATAAGGGTAAATATATAGTGGTGCTTGATTTTCAAAACAAGGAAAGGGAATTAGTAAAATAACCAATAAAGAATCTCATTGAAAGCCTTGCTCGAATCAGAAAAGAGGTACAAGGAAAGTTTTAATTTAGGAAAAATCAGTAACAATCAAATAAGCAGCATTAAAGGGATTCAAAATCAATTAACAGTTGGCAAAACATTTGAAAGAGAAGTTCTCGTATAAAGCACATAGGCATGTCAAGCAAGAGGGTTTCAAAAATCATAAACGAAGAAAAAGGTTCAAATTCAATTCATAAACTCGAAGTGAGTCTGAGAGTTCAAGGCTTCAAAGTAGAACCCTTGTCCAAACACAAAACCAAATTAGCCAAAGAAAAACCCCAAATATTAGGGTTTTTAAACTTGAATTTGACATAGAGATGAAGAGGCAAACCATTGAGATAGGCTCGTAGACTTTTTTAGAGTCTCATGAGAAGCATACAAGCACAATAGCAAAGAACATAGGAAGCAGTACAGGAAACAAGTTTCAAAAAAGCTTGAAAATTAAATGAGCTCAGGTAATGTAAACTTAAAGAAACAGTCGATAAAACACATCTAAAGAGAAATCCAAGCGAAGTCTGGTAAAGGCAACCAAAGGACTAAAACTCAGTAGGAAAACACAGTAGAGAAACACATGACATAGGCATGTGAGAGCATACCAGAAAAACTTCATAATACAGCAAATATAAGAACACACGAAAAAGCATGCGAATCAGAAAAGAGCAAATAAGAACATAGCAGGGGTTGATTCTCACCAAGAAAAGGAGAAGAAGAAGAGTCAGAAACATTTTAAGAACTTTCCAGAAACCCTAATAGAAAGAAAATGCTTTTTTTTGAAAGAAAATCGGAGAAAATGTCTAAGCAACTTATGCAACAGTGCAAACATGCAACAAATCTAAAATAATCAGAGAGAACCTCGATATTTAGGGTTCCAGATGAACCATAGAAATGAGAAAGGATTTGAAAATACCCGATCTAAGCCGGATAATGTCATAAACAAGCTCAAAAGACCAAGAGCCATCGGAGAAAGGCTAGAGATGGTCGGAATATTCGAATCAGTGAAGGCCTGAGTGAAAATCCTCGAGGTCTGGCCTCGATCCTTTGAACAACAGGCATGCAGGAGCCATAAGAGGTTGGCATAGGCTGTCCTTGGCCTGAGAAGCCATGGACACCTGTGAAATCATGGTGGAACAAGGTAGGGGGAAGCTAGGGTTCCGGGG
>MU706923.1:96305-113518 GCA_026770625.1 Nicotiana glauca
GGTTGGGGGTATGGAAATTAAAAAGGAAAGAACAGATCATGGCCGTTGATCATAATGATCAACGACCAAGATTAAAAGAGGAAACGGGCGGGTCTAAAAATGGGTTGTGGGTTTGGGTTGGAATTTGAAATTGGGCCGTTTCATGAGGGGGATGGAATTGGGGGTTAAATTGAGGCTACAATTGCAATTGGGAATGACTATGTATTAAATAACCAATTTCTCCCCTTTAATTTATATAAAAATATTTAAAAATGATTTTAAAAAAAATAAAAAGCACTGAAATAATTAATAATATATAAACATCAATATAAAAATAGTAGGAATAATTTTATAATTGTGAAATGCCATTAATCACAATATAGGCTATGATTCCAATTTTATGCGATTTTAGTTTAAAAATATCAAATAAATTTGTAAAAATATGCAAAAATAACCCTTATTATATTTTGGTGTAAATATGAGGATGGAAATAAATTATTCATAAAATATAGTAATTTTTTAGAATAATTATGGGATTTTGTACTGCTAAAATAGACAATAAATCAATTTTGCAAATCTTAGAAAATTAGGGAAAAATACCAAAACTCTTGGGCATGCTTATGTATGCACACACATACTATTTTGAGAATATTTTGAGTATATAAAATACATAGAGAAAAATTGGGTATCAACAACTATCCCTCTTTACCCGAGAAGGATGAAAGAGTTGTCGGGTAAAGATATGATGACCAATTTTGACCGACAGAGACGACTTGCAAAAGGTTTTGATCGAGCTCTGGTTTGTGAGCTACCTACATATCCCTGATTTTATAGGAATCAGGTCATATGTAGTTCAGGATACATCGATGGAGTATGCAAATGGAGGTTTTCGAAGAGACGGGTGCAATATTTAGGTTGGGAAGGGTTATCAGGGACTGATGGGTTGTGAGAACCGGGGCGAGATCGCTCCTGCTGTAATGGACGTTGCCAGCTGATGTACCTGAAATTGAGTAATACAAGCATATCATGCGGAATTTTAAACGTGATGCAAGTTCCCATTGGACCATGAATGTTGTCTTTGGACGGTTAAGATGACGTCCTCAGACCATGACGTCCTGGCCATGAAGAGCATAATAAAGGATTCGCAGGCTATGAAATGACGTTCTATGGCTATGATAATGGTGCCTCCGAACCATGATGCCTTTGAATAATGATGTGCAGAATATAAAGCGAGGTCCCCGGGCCATGTCATGGCGTTCTCGAGCTATGAAGATGGTGCCTCCGAACAATGATGCCCTTGGATGGTTTGGCGGTATTTCAGCCCATGAAATGCAAGATTTGGTGGTATTTTAGCCCATGAAATGCAAGATTTGACGGTATTTCAGTCGATGTGAAGGATAAGTCCAAATGGTGATATTTCAGCCGATAGAAATTTAAATAAAGCTGACGATATTTCAGTCGATGTAGAAAACGTAAATAGCAATATTTTAGCCAACAGAAATTTAAATAAAGCTGGCGATGTTTCAGCCGATGAAAAGATTTAAGTAAAATTGGTGCTATTTTAGCCGATGTAGGGATCTAAATAGAGTTGGCGATATTTCATCCGATATAGAAATTTAAATAAAGTTGGCGATCTTTCAACTATGCAGATGGAGGTAGAGTTTAACCTCGGAAGGCAGAATGGTAGCCTTATGCGCTGTAGAGAAATACAGGATGGAGGTGGAGCTTAACCTCGGAAGGCAGAATGGTAGCCTTATGCAATGCAAAGAAATGCAGGATGGAGATAGTGCTTAGTCTTGGAAGGCAGAAAGGTAGCCTTATGCAATGCAAAAAATGCAGATGGCGACATTGCTTAGTCTCGGAAGGCAGAAAAGTAGCCTTATGCAATACGAAAAATGCAGAAGGAGACAGTGCTTAGTCTCGGAAGGCAGGAAAGTAGCATTATGCAATGCAATAAATAAAGGTGAGGAGTAACGAAATCTCTTAGCTGATCGATGATGGTCGGTGTTGATTGTCACGGGGGCTACTGAGAATGTCGTGTGCGGATAGCACTTGAGTGGGCGATGATTTTGAGAGTCGTATTCCTGAAAAATATGAGTTTGTAATCATATCTGATGACTTTATGTCTGGGGTGCATGCATCCAAAGAAAAATCGTGAGTTTTATAAAGGGGAAGGTTAGTTCGTCTTCCTGTGGACCTCTCTTATCCTACTCGTCTCTTGCTTTCATTTAGGGTAGCGTTGCTAAACAAAGCTATTTTGATAGTTGCCATGCATGATTTAGCAAAATAATAAAAATATAATGTAAATACATAATAGGTAAAATGGTTTTAGATGAACCGATGACTGTGACACGGTTCAAGATATTGCAACCTCTTTTTCTATGAAATTTTGAGGGTCCTCCTCAAAACTCTGCCCAGTTTACTAGGCTTGTGCCTCTGACGGCTGCGCGTGATGATTGGCGAAGATCAACTTCATAATTTTGAGTGTCCTCCTCAAAATTCTGCCCCAGTTTCCAATGTCGGGGGAAATGAAAATTTTATTGAATTGTGATCGAACCCCAAGGCTGCCTACGTATCCCCTCTTAAATGGGAATCACGTCAGGCATAGTTCAAATTACATCATAAAGGAATCATAATGGCTACACATAATATCGCTTCACTGCATCTGAATTGATCGGCTTTGGCCAGACTTCTCCATCCATTTCTGCGAGTATGAGGGCTCTCCCAGTTAGAACCCGGTGAACTATGTACGGACCTTGCCAATTAGGAGAAAACTTTCCTTTGGCTTCGTCTTGGTCTAGAAAAATCTTCTTCAGTACTAAATGCCCTGGTGCAAATCGTCTTGGCTTGACTCTCTTGTTGAAGGCTCTAGTCATTCTGTTCTGATAAAGCTGACCATGGCAAACTGCATTCAGTCTTTTCCCGTCTATAAGGGCTAGCTGATCGTAGCGACTCTTTACCCATTCTACATCTCCAAATTCTGCTTCCCGCATAATTCTCTGGGAGGGAATCTCTACTTCGGTTGGGATGACTGTCTCGGTACCGTAAACCAGCATATAAGGAGTTGCCCTAATTGATGTATGGACTGTGGTACGGTATCCCAATAGAGAAAATGATAGCTTCTTATGCCACTGCTTGTGTTTTTCTATCATTTTTCTCAGTATCTTCTTAATGTTCTTATTGGCCGCTTTTACGGCTCCATTCATCTGAAGTCTGTAGGCTGTAGAATTCTTGTGCTTAATCTTAAATGTCTTATACATTGCTTTCATCAGATCACTGTTGAGATTGGAACCATTGTCAGTGTTGATTAACTCTGGAATGCTGAATCGGAAAATGATACGGTCGCGAACAAAGTCAGCCATAACCTTCTTGGTTACCGCCTTATATGATGCTGCTTCAACCCATTTGGTAAAGTAATCAATTTCCACTAGAATGAACCTGTGCCCGTTTGAAGATGCAAGCTCGATAGGTCCGATGACATCCATTCCCCAAGCGGTGAACGACCATAGTGAGCTTGTTGTATTGAGCTCGTTAGGGGGTACCTTTATCATGTCTGCATGGATCTGGCAACGATGGCATTTCCAAACATACTGGATGCAGTCTGTCTCCATAGTCATCTAGAAATAACCAACTCGGAGTATTTTCTTGGCTAAGACGAAACCATTCATGTGCGGGCCACAGGTCCCTTTATGAACCTCCTCCAATAACCTGGATGCTTCCATCGCCTCGACACACCTTACTAGTCCCAAATCGGGAGTCCTCCTATATAGGATTTCTCCGCTGTGAAAGAAGTGATTGGATAACCTCCGCAGTGTGCGCTTTTGCATAGTGTTTGCAAGTTCTGGACACTCTACCATTAATAGATATTTCTTAATGTCATGGAACCATGGTTTTCCATCTGCTTCTTCCTCGACGTGAGCACAGTAATTAGGTTGATCCTGGATTTTTATCGGGATAGGATCAATGAAGTTCTTATCTGGATGTTGAATCATGGATGACATAGTGGCCAATGCATCAGTGAACTCATTCTGAACTCTGGGGACATTCCGGAATTCTACCTTTGTAAACCTCTTCCTCAACTCCTGTACATGATGCAAGTATTAGAGTATTTTGGAATTCTTGGTTTCCCATTCTTCTCGAACCTGATGTATGAGCAATTCTGAATCCCCAATCACTAGTAACTCCTGAACGTTCATATCAATGGCCAGCTTGAGCCCTATGATACAGGCTTCATACTTGGCCATGTTGTTGGTGCACGGGAACCTATGTTTAGTGGACACCGGATAATGTTGGCCTATTTCTGATATTAGGACTGCTCCTATGCTAATGCCTTTGAAGTTTGCTGCTTTGTCGAAAAACATTCTCCAGCCATCATAGGATTCTACAATTTCTTCTTCTATGAAAGAAACCTCCTCATCAAGAAAATACGTCTTTAGAGGCTCGTATTCTCTGCCCACGGGGTTTTTGGCAAGATGATCAGCTAGTGCTTGTCCTTTGATCACTCTCTGAATCACATAGACAATATCAAACTCACTCAATAGAATTTGCCATTTGGCCAGCTTGCCTATGGGCATGGACTTCTGGAAGATGTACTTCAGCGGATCCATGCTTGATAAGAGATAAGTGGTATAGGCGTATAAATAATGCCTCAACTTCTGAGCTACCCAAGTCAGAGCACAACAGGTGCATTCTAGCAGGGATTACCGGGCCTCGTACGGGGTGAACTTCTTGCTGAGATGGTAGATGGCTTGCTCCTTTCTCCCTGTTTCATCATGTTGTCCCAAAACACAACCAAATGCTCCATCCAGTACTGCAAGGTAGAGTAATAGCGGTCTACCTGTTTCGGGCGGAACCAGAACTGGCGGCGTTGACAGGTATTCCTTGATTCTATCGAAGGCTTTCTGCCAATCATCAGTCCATTTAGTGGTGGCATCCTTCTTCAACATCTTAAATATAGGTTCACAAATAATGGTGGACTGGCTATGAACTGGCTGATGTAGTTGTGTCTCCCCGAGAAACTCATAACCTATTTTTTGTTCTTTGGAGTTTTTAATTCTTGAATGGACTTGACCTTTGACAGATCGAGTTCTATTCCCTGTCTACTTATGATGAACCCAAGCAATTTTCCGGCTGGAACCCCGAAAGCGCACTTGGCGGGATTCAGTTTCAGGTTATACCTTCTCAATATGTTGAAGAACTTTCTTAAATCTTCCATGTGGTCAGTGACTTTCTTGGATTTGATGATGACATCATCTACATACACCTCGATCTCTTTACGTATCATTTCATGGAAAATAGTAGTCATGGTCCTCATGTAGGTGGCCCCAGGATTCTTTAATCCAAACGTCATCATCTTGTACAATACATCCCCCACGACGTAATGAAAGTCATTTTCTCCGTGTCTTCTTTGTCCATCCATATCTGATGATACCCAACAAAATAATCGACAAATGGCGGCAACTCGTGCTTGGCGTAGTTGTCAATCAGGATGTGTATATTCGGCAAGGGAAGTCATCTTTTGGACTGGCCCGATTGAGGTCTCGATAGTTGACACAGACTTTGACTTTCCTGTCCTTCTTCGGTACAGGCACAATGTTGGCTGTCTATGTTGGACACTCCACTACCCTGATGACCTTGGCTTTGACTTGTTTGGTAACTTCTTCTTTGATTTTCAAACTCAAATCTGGCTTGAACTTTCTGAGCTTCTATTTTACCGGCGGACACGTTAGATCCATTGGCAGTTTGTGAGCTACGATAGATGTACTGAGACCGGTCATATCATCGTATGACCAGGCAAATATGTCCTCATATTATTTTAGGAACTCCGTGTACTCTTCCTTTTCTGATGATGACAAGTGAACACTGATGCGTGTTTCCTTGACATTCTCTGTATTCCCCAAGTTGATAACCTCAGTTTCGTCCAAGTTAGACTTAGGTATGTTCTCAAAATACTCAATCTCTTTAACGACCTCTTTTGGTATCTCATCCTCTTCTGAGTCTATGTCCATTTGTTGCATTATCTCGTCGCATGTCACATTCATCAGTTCATCAAGATAAGTAATAATAATGTTGTGTAAAATAAAGTAAATGGCATAAAAAGAAATAATAAGAGCGAGATTATATAAAAACTGAAATGCTTCGATAAATGCCAAAAATTGTTTTGAACATCGTAGCTCTTTTTAAAATTTAAAGATAATACTGAAGGGAAATCAACTAATAAAAAAGTAAAATAATGCATAATGCTTTGTTCAGCCTTGCTACCCCAAAGCTCTCCAGGCCTTGGTGGTTTTGATGGACCAATTGTTGAGGCGCTCTCCTCGGCTCGCTGCATGTATGGAAGGGCCTTCCTCCCCTTCCTCCTCGAGAATGATGTGACAGTCCATATTGTCATCTTCAAAGAACAGGCTCTTCATTGTTGCTAATGTTTCATCTTCCTCTGACCCATATATGATGTCGGCCGGTAGGAAAGTCTGTTCCAGGTGGGGTATAGGGTGCTCCAGTGAATAGCAGGGGTCGCACCATGGTGGCGACCAGTTCCTGAATTCCTGCCAAGCATATCCATACCCTAACCCAAAAGTGGTTCCATGCTTCTTGAGTTTGATAGGCTTGGTGATTCCCTGAAGGTTTTTTTCGAGCCCTTTGCCAAGTTTATACCCGCTCCAATTCAAGATACTTTCTATCTTGTTATCCCACCACTTATCTTTGTCCACAGCGTTGACTCGCTCAATGTGGTGGTAAGTTTCTCCTCCTAGCTTCTTTTTTCCTTCAATTGCTGGGATGGTTTGGCGACTGTATATGGGGTTACTCCCATCACCATGAATAATCACCTCTTAGTGATCCCATTCAAACTTCACTGCCTGATGTAGGGTTGATACTACGGCTCCGGAAGCGTGGATCCATGTTCATCCCAACAGTAAGTTATAGGATGCTAGGATGTTTTTTACTTGAAAATCAACATCGAACCAAGTTGGCCCCATTTGTAAACATAAACCGATCTCCCCAATAGTGGACGTTTGGGAACTGTCGAAAGCTTTGACGTTGATAGGCCCATCCTTGATTTCATGTAGACTCTTCCCCAATGTTCTGAGGGTCACCAATGGACAAATGTTGAGGCTGGATCCTCCGTCAATCAAAGTCCTGGTGATGAAATAGTCTTCAGATTGCACAGTGATGTGCAATGCTTTGTTGTGTCCTAAACCTTCATGGGGCAACTCATCCTCGTGGAAACTGATCTTATGACTCTCCAATATCTGCCCAACCATATTTTCCATCTCTCCTCTAGTTATATTGCTGGGTACGTATGCCTCGCTCAGTATCTTCATTAGGGCATTCTTGTATGCCTCGGAGCTCTGCAGCAGAGCTAGAATGGAGATCCGCGCTGGTGTTTTATTTAATTGATCGACAACTGAGTATTCTTTTGCCTGTAACTTCCGCCAGAGATCATCAGGTCTAGTTTAAATATGCCGTTCAGAGGCTTGCTTACTTGATTTAACTAAGTACTCCGAAGTATAAATTCTGCCAGTCCTGGTCATACCCTGTGCTATGATGGCTTCTCCAAACTTAGTTTTTCCCTTCCTTCTTGCCTCAGCGGTGTAATCCCAAGGAATGGCATGTGTCTGGAATGGCATTACTACTGACATCGCTACAAGAATAGGCACTCTAGTTTTGGGTGGCAACACAGCAACTTCAAATGGTACCTTTAGAGACCCAAACTTCACCCCTATCAGCTTTACAGTCCTTTTGGATGACGGTGTTTCAAACTCAAGAGGCACAGACATGTTTACTTCAGCATCCCTAGAGAGCTGGATCTGGACTACAATTGGGTTCAATGTGACGGTTGGTTTCTTGGGCTCGTCACCTTCGGCAATTAATCCAATTAACCCCTTGGGTTCCCAATCATCTTCTACCTCGATCATATGCACACCACCACCCTTATGATTAGGCAAAGGATTGTTTCGAACATTAGGAGAAGGTTCTTTGGCCATGATGATTTTGTTGTCAATTAGAGCTTGGATTTTTTCTTTCAGAGATCGGCACTAATCAATGGTATGCCCTTTTATGCCGGAATGGTAAACACAGGTTTTATTTGGATTGACCCATTGGGAAGGATTTTCCGAAGTTATGCCAGGGATTGGAGTAACCTAACTGGCTACTTTGAGTCTTTCATATAATTGGTCGATTGGCTCGGCGATGGAGGTGTATTGCTTGGGAGGTCTACGATCGAAGTTTGGGTGTGGCTTGGGGAAGTTTTGGTGGGCAGGAGTTGATTGGTAGTGAGCATTATAGGCTAGGTAGACGGGTGTAGGTTGGGAATATTTTGGTAAGGTAGGAGATGATTGATAAGTAGGTGATGGAAATTGGTAAGAGGTCGGAGGTGCTTGGTAATTAGGAATAGGCTGGTATGTGAGGGGGGTACTAGGTAGGCTTGGCATTTTACTGGGTACTTGGTTCTTTGTGCGACTATCACGACACTCACGTCTTTTTTCTTGGATATGCCACCAAATTGTAGGGCTTTGTTGGTGGCCTGCAGTGCCTCGAAATTAGTAACCATACCACTCTTAATGCGTTTCTCAATCCTTTCTCCTAGATTGATGATATCGGAGAATTTCTAGCCCTCGATCAACATTAATCTCTCATAATACTACAGATCTTGAGCTCGGATGAAAAATCGGTTCATCTATTCTTCCTCTAAGGCTGGACTGACCTTAACAGCCTCGGATCTCCATCGAGTAGCATACTCGCGGGATGTCTCAGTGGGTTTCTTTTTCAGATTCTGGATATAGAAGATATCTGGTGCATTTTCTGTATTGAACTTGAACCTGTACATGAAATCGGATGCCATTCCAACCCAGCTCGTCCACTTCTTGGGATCTTGGCTAATGTACCAAGATAGTGCATCGCCTTTCAAACTTCTCATGAAGAGTTTCATGCGAATCTTATCATCTCTTCCTACGCCGACCAGTTTATCACAATATGTCCTCATATGGACTCTACGTTCCCCGAGTCGCCAAACATTTCGAACTTGGAAGGTTTGTACCCTTTCGGCAGTTTAATGTCTGGCTGAATGCAAAGATCCTCATAATTCAGCCCTTCAATGCATTTGCTTCCTTCAACGGCCTGGACTCGTCTATCAATTTCTTGAGCTCGGCTGCCAGGTTCTTGATAAGAGAGTCTTTGTCCTCAGATTTTAGTGTGTTTGTAATGGGTTAAGTGTATTGTGACATGGTTTCCACATAGATGGGAATGTGGTAGGGATGATCACTTGATGGTTCAGGGATGAGGAGTGGAGCGGTTTTATGACATGTGTTGCAATTTTGATGAGTAGCGGGTTGTTTTTGCGGCTTCGGGATGTCCTTTGGAAGTATTAAGTGTTGAGCTTTGGGAAAGTTGATGTCTGGAGTCGTGAGGGAGAATAAAAGACTTGTCATGTTTCGAACTTGTTCTAGTTCTTCTTGAAATTTCAGTAACTGTTGTTCGAGCTGAGCGACACTTTCTTTGGATGCCTGAACACCCTGAGGAACCTCTACCCTTTCAGCTGAGTCGTCCTTTCTGATATTGTTCACGTTCTCCATTTTTGCTTTGTTCTTGCTTTTGATAAGACTTGGAGGAGGATGAGGTGGAGGGCCCTTATATCTTGTGGAGTAGGATGACGATTCCAGAATGCACGAACTAACCTTTTGGGGAGGGGAATAAAAAACAAAAGTAAAAACAAAAAAGGTAGCAAGTTAGTACGGATTCTGAGAAAAAAAACTGTTGCAATATTTAAACACATAGTGCAAGAATATAAATCATGTCCTAATTTGGGTGCCTTATTGTGCCCGAGGTAGGCCTAGCGACAAGTTGATTTGGAGAACTTATAATGCTAAATGCCTCATTTTATTGATTAAAAGAAGATAGATCCCAAAACGACACTAAAATTGCATAAAGTAAAATATCACTAATGGTCATTGGCCTTATTACACTTCAAAGAAAAAAAGAAAAGAAACTCCTAACTATTTGGTCCCAGAAGGACCTTCCCTAGACTCGGCATCTTTGGCTCCATTCAACAGTGTCACCAGCTCACGCAATCCCACCAGCAGATAAGCCCTAGCCAAATGTCCTCCTTCATTACCCTCGGCATTTTGGCAATTCTCGATCCTCCAGATGAACTTCCTTTCAGCTCTACTAACCCTTGTTCCAAATGCCCTAGGTGCTTGTTGGCTCTGATAGCCATATCCTTCCATTCCTCGATCAGCCTTTGATTAGTCTCTTGAATCTCCTGATGCTCACTCTGGAACTCCCTGATTCTTTTGAGCAGATGATTGTACTTAACATGTATCTCAGCCCTTTCATTGATGACCCAGTGACCTTGAGCAGACTCGAGCTGCCCTAAACCAGCATGATCTTCTTCTAGCCAACCTGGATAGTATGAGGTGTAGCCGGCATGATATCTGTCAGGCTCTATGGAATCCTTTTCCAGGATGATTTTACTGTTCCACATATGTTGAGCTTGACATTTGTATGGGCTGTCATCGTCTTGGAAATCAGCCCTGAAATGACTCATCTTCTCGACCTTTGGTACGACTTGCCACCTCCCTGCCTGCCTCATGACTCGAAGAGGGACATAGGGATAAGTTCCCTTTAGACCAATGAGTATGAGGAATGGAGCGTCCCGAGAGCGGATGATGAATTCTCCAGTGGGGAACCATTCGAACATCCACTACACTTTATCTTCTTTTAAGTTTTCAAACAACTCTACCCATCCTCGACCATCCCTCAGCCGATCAAACATGCCAGGTATATAGTTCATTCTATTGGGATGGTGAAAGGTTATATGATCATTCCATGCCTTCGCGGAAGCTCTTGACGGTATCTACCCTTTTGGAGACGTTCTATAAGCCATAGTTAGAGTAATAAGTTGCAACCCTCAAAATAATTGGCCCCTCGTTGACAATTTTCCAAAGCTCGATAGATCTCCGCAACAATCATGGGCACTATGCTGAAATGTTGCCCTTCAATCCCCTCCATTAGTTTCTTGGCGACCATGGCTAGTCTGGTATGGATCCTAGCCTTCTTCATGGGAAACATTATCATTCCCAGGAAGCAGAACATGAAGACGAAAACTCTCTTGTGGATATGCCCCAATGATGTGAGGGTGAATTCATCTAGATAGGTGCAATAGGACTTGCTATGACTATACCTCTCAGACAGGTAGTCGAAAGGAATATAAGACTCTTTCAAACAAGTTAAATCTGAATTTTTCTTCACCCCCGTCATTTTGAAGAAACCCTTACCCTTGCGGTTTTCTGGCATGAGTAAACCTAGAGTCTCCCAAGGAATACCAGCTAACCCATCTATTTCCTCGAGCAATGGCGTCATTTCAAGGTCCCCAGATCGAAAGATTGATCTATCACTTTCCCAGAATAAGGTCACAGCCTCTATGATTTTGTTGTCTGGCTGAATTTCCAAAGAGAGGGTAAGTTTCCCAAATACTTGCGGACAAGAGTCCGGTCACTGGAATGAAGGCCCTCCCACCATCTTAGCAACCTCGGGTGAATATTGGTTATCATGCCGAATCTGGGGATTTCATGCCTCATTTCTTGCAAAATAAAGCGTTAGTCCGTCAACCCCTTCGGACTCGACTATCTAAATCAATAATTGGCATAAATAGCATTTAGTCCTCCAAATAAATGCACAAAGTATGGTGTTGTCCGTTTGGGTTCTAGGGGAACCTAGTGGACTTTGGATAAGGCTATCTTAAAGAGTCATTATGTGGACAGCATAACTAACCCGACTAGGTTTGACAGTGATGCATGAATAGTTAAACAAAATAAGGTTTCTATGGGGTGCTAGACCGGTACCCTTGAGCGGATAACTCAATAGGGAAAGGCACAGAACAGTCGACTGCATCGCTGAACGACTAGTTTTACCGCAAATACGCCTTTGCCAAAATTTAGGGGGTAATAATATTAGAAGAGCGCAACTACTCATCAAGCATTGCTATGGTATTTGTTTGTCACAAGTATATGATGTTGAAAAATGCAATTACAACAATGAAACAAATTGCCACATATTTTCACGTTCATAATGATTACAATAATTGCTCAAAATTACAACGGTATTGAAGGAAAATAGTAAATGAAAGCGTTAAAGAAAAAAGGAACAAAAGCCAAGTCAGTTTCGAATAACGGCATTAAACAAAGCGATAAAGAAAACAGTAAAGTCACATATAACATGCAGTGGTAGAAGCTTAAAGATATCCGCAGCAGAGTCGTCGTGCTGTCGACGCCCCCTTTTCCTCTAAAGTGAGATCGGGTTTACGACATTTTGGAAGACAACTCTATTCCCATTTGGGAATTGGGTTTTTGGGATTGAAGAGTCTCCACCTAATGATTAAATGCGTTAGGACACTAAGGGTTTTGAATTTGAAAACTAGAGTTCGGGTAAGGGCTAGAGATTATCTCGAGGGGAAGGTGTTAGGCACCCCTCAAGATCCACTAGTGTGGTTCCCGGCCATGCTACAATTGTGAATTTAAATGCAAACAACAAGTAGACAAGCAAGAATTACAAATACAAAGAGGGATTTTCACATAATGGTTGCAAGAGATTAAGGAAGTTAAAGAAACAAAATTTTGATAGAGGAAGCAGTTTTAAAATCTTGAATAAAAGAGTAAAAAAGAGAATTTTTTACCTAGTTGCTGCAAGTTAAAAGCAGTTTAAAAGCTGAAGTTTGACAAAAAATAAAATGGACAAATAAGGGAGGGGGTCCTAGGTTTATACATAATATGGATCACCCCACACAACACCCGGTAACCATTTATACATGTGGTATTATTGCGTGGTCATCATATCCATATCTACCCTTTCCCACCCCGTTAAGGTATTAAGCGTGAAATGGTATCTTTGCCTATAGAATGCTATTATCCATCCCAATCCTATCAGTCCCGGAGGCATTTGGGACTTCTAGTCCTATCAAGGGAAGGCATTTTTGGGCTTTTTCAATAGTTTAGAAAGGTAAAATTTCTAATGCATCAAACAAAACATATAGGACAGTTATGGGGTACACATAACAATTAAAGGCTCACGTAAGCTCCTGAAAATCACGAAAATGTAGTTTAGCGTGCCTTACATATACTGATTAGGTTTGAATTAAACTTAAATGTTAAGCGGACTGGTTCAACCCATATTTTTAGACAAGAAATTCGCATTAGGTCCGCCTAGCTGCAATTATTGAAGACTGATGCAGTTACAGCTTTTACCCTAAGACTAGCCTAGTTGAAACTTTATAGGCATGATATCTACTGGTTCAGAAAAAGAAGTAAACAGGTTACAAAAGGGTTGCCAGTTTTAACAGAATAATATGAGTTTTGCAATTGATAACGCGTTACTACTGACAGATTACCTTAAAACGAGTGAGGTAATTCAGAATTAATTGACAGTTCCTATAGGCATGTTTTTTAGCATTATTAATTTTAAACACTTTTATAGCCATGGAAGAAAATGCAGAAAACCTAATACATGATATCTAGGTGTTGCATTTTATTACGAACGTGATATCTGATTGCATTCGGTTATTAAGACCTATAAACATGTCTTCCTAATGAGGAATGGATATGCAAAAATCAGAAAGGACCTATAGGCGTATTTTCTGCATGGAAAAATCCTATCGACATGGTATCTATATGAGAAAGTGCTGAAATTAGAAATCCTATAGACATGGTATCTATATGACAATATGATGAAATTAAAAAATCCTATAGACATGTCATCTACATGGGAACATGCTAAAATTAGAAATCCTATAGACAGGTTTTCTACATGAGAACATGCTGAAATTTGAAATCCTATAGACATGGTTATCTACATGAGAACAGGCTGAAATCAGAAATCCTATAGACATAGTTATCTACCCCATTTTGCATACATGGTTAGCCTCCCCTTTCTTCATTAAACACAATAAGTTATTATAAATTATTACAGACCAAATGAATCAGGCAGAAAAATAAATTTACATCAGAAATTTAAACTGCATCCAAGGAACCTAATTTGGACTCAATATATAACAATATGAGATGAACCAACCTCCGGGATCAGATTTTCAAAGCCTTTCTCTTAATTGGGATTTGTCAAAGTTCCAAGGAACTTCAAGAGTTCCAGGCAGTGCTTACACCCCAAATGTTATTACAGAACATATTAAGGTGCAGTGTGGAAATTCTAGCCCTTAAATGTCCATGTTTGGAGGGAACTCAATGTTCCCAAAGCAAGGCTCACAAGAGGGGGGCAGGACTTAAGGACTAGGAGTAAGTGTAAGTGCAATGGGAGGGAATAAAGGGGGAAGCCAAGGCAGGTTGGTCATGCCTAGTACTGGGCTGCTGGCACACCCTTGACCAGCTTGTCAGCTCAAAAATTAGAGAGTTAGGACCTTTTAAAGGTCAGGTTCAGCCATGGACAGCAATTTCTATGCTTCCAGGCTATACATAAACTCTATACACATAAGGGAAAAGGGGAATAGGATATTGAAAGAGGCTAGGATCCAAAGGACCCAATCTTAATCTATGACAACCACTTTGCATATTGCCATGTCTTAAAACACAGCCCAACCACATAAAGGGAATGTGGATAGGGATTCATTGCAACAACAGATAACAAGACATAACTATTTAAATTTTTTAAAGTTGAACTTCATAAAGCAGTAAAAAAAGAAGCTTGCAAGTAAATACATTGTATTTGATGCTTGAATCAAAAGTAGGACATACCAGTTCAGAAGAACAAGTACGGAGAAGCAGTTGATTTGGGAAAGCCAAATTGCAATCAGGAAGGAAGAGTGAGTTTTAGAAGAGAGTTGTGATGATTTTTAAAAATCCTTTGTGTGTTGATGAAAGAGCAGGGAATTTATAATTGAAAACAGGTGTAGCAAATAAGGCAAGGATCATAGTTTAGTAATAATTAAGGAACTATGTACCGATTAAAATCAATCAGCCCATAGACCCCCTTTAATTAAGGAGTCCAAATTCAAATGGTAATGGGCATAAGTTATTTAAGGAAGGGAAATCAAGTAAATATCTCGTGCAAGGTAGGCAAATAAGGGTAAATACATAGTGTTACTTGATTTGCAAAACAAGGAAAGTGATTCAGTAAAATAACCAGTAAAGAATCCCGTTGAAAGCCTTGCTCGAGTCAGAAAAGAGGTACAAGGAAAGTTTTAATTTAGGAAAAATTAGTAACAATCAAATAAGCAGCATTAAAGGGATTCAAAATCAATTAACAGTTGGCAAAACATTTGAAAGAGAAGTTCTCGTATAAAGCACATAGGCATGTCAAGCAAGAGGGTTTCGAAATCACAAACGCAGAAAAATTTTCAAATTCAATTCATAAACTCGTAGTGAGACTTAGAGTTCAAGGTTTCAAAGTAAAACCCTTGTCCAAACAAAAAACCAAATTAGCCAAAGAAAACCCCCAAATCTTAGGGTTTTTAAACTTGAATTTGACATAGAGATGAAGAGGCAAATCATTGAGATAGGCTGAGAGACTTTTTCAGATTCTCATGAGAAGCATACAAGCTCAATAGCAAAGAACATAGGAACTAGTACAGGAAACAAGTTTCAAGAAAGCTTGAAAATTAAATGAGTTCAGGTAATGTAAACTTAAAGAAACAGTAATCCAAGCGAATTCCGGTAAAGGCAACCAAAGGACTAAAACTTAGTAGGAAAATACAGTAGAGAAACACATGAGATGGGCATGTGAGAGCATACGAGAAAAACTTCATAATACAACAAATATAAGAACACATGAAAAGGCATGCGAATCAGAAAAGAGCAAATAAGAACATAGCAGGGGTTGATTCTTACCAAGAAAAGGAGAAGAAGAAGAAGAAGAGTCAGAAACATTTTAAGAACTTTCCAAAAACCCTAATTGAAAGGAAATGCTTTTTTTTGAAAGAAAATCACAGAAAACGTTTAAGCAACTTCAGCAACAGTGCAAACATGTAATAGATCTAAAATAATCGGAGAGAACCTCAATATTTAGGGTTCCAGATGAACCCTAGAAATGAGAAAGGCTTTGAAAATATCCGATCTAAGCCAGATGATGTCATAAACAGGCTCAAAAGACCAAGAGCCACCAGAGCAAGGCTGGAGATGGCCGGAGTCTTCGAATCAGTGAAGGTCTAAGTGAAAACCCTCGAGGTCTAGCCTCGATCCTTCAAACAACAGGAATGCAGGAGCCATAGGAGGTGGGTATAGGCTGTCCTTGGCCTGAGAAGCCATGAACGCCGGTGAAATTAATGTGGAACAAGGTAGGGGGAAGCTAGGGTTCCGAGTGGGGCTAGAGAGAGTTTGAGAGAGGAGATTTCAAAGGCGGCATTTTTGATAGAATAGATTAGGGTTAGCGGGGGGGGGGGGTATTGAAATTAAAATGGAACTGATCAACAGCCAAGATTAAAAGAGGAAACAGGCGGGACTGAAAATGGGTTATGGGTTTGGGTTGGAATTTTAAATTGGGAAGTTTGATTAGAGGTGGAATTGGGGGTTAAATTGAGGCTACAATTGCAATTGGGAATGGCATGTATTAAATGACCAATTTCTCCCCTTTAATTTATATAAAAATAGTTAAAAATTATTTTAAAAATAAATTAAAAGCACTGAACTAATTAATAATATATAGACATTAGTCTAGAAATACTGGGAAAATTTTTGTAATTGTGAAATGCCATTAATCACAATATAGGCTATGATAGCAATTTTATGCGATTTTAGTTTAAAAATATCAAATAAATTTCTAAAAATATGCAAAAATAACCCTTATTATATTTTGGTGTAAATATGAGGATGGAAATAAATTATTCACAAAAAATGGTAATTTTTTTAGAATAATTACGGGATTCTGTACTGCTAAAATAGACAATAAATCGATTTTTCAAATCATAGAAAATTAGGGAAAATACCAAATGTAATGACCCGACCCGTCATTTATTGTATTTCAGCCCCGTTATACCCATTATATGTTTCCCCGTATGTTAATATGCGTGTTTGGTGAGTTTGAAGTGGTTTGGGTGGAAATTGGATATAAATGAGACAAATAGTCTCTTTAAGAAAAGCTTAAGTTGGAAAAGTCAATCCGATGTTGACTTATGAGTTAGAGGACTCAGAACGGATTTTCGATTGGTCGACTAGTTTCGGGGGATGATTTGTGACTTGGGAGTGAAAACGGAAGTGAATTCGGAGGTCCGGAGGGAAAGTTAGCTAGGTTTGGTGAAG
>MU706925.1:0-14443 GCA_026770625.1 Nicotiana glauca
AGTGGCGACTCTGAATCTCTTCATAAACGAATCCCGTTTCGATTGTCCTTTAATTGGAAAAAACTCCCTTTACTATGCCCTTCGCAGGGTGCGGTAGCGCCAAAAGGAGGTGTGACAGCTCTGACGACTCTGCTGGGGACCAGTAACCCAGAACTTTGGTTCAGGGTTCAAGAATTTGAGCTTGGTATATTTGTTGTATTTGGATTGTATATTATCTGATTTTCTACATGTTTTCATGCTATATGTGCTAAATGCTTTACCGCTTTGATATTTGGTGAATTGTATATAAACTGTACGAATCCCTTCCTCTCTCTGAGTCTTCTATATCATGGAGAAGGGTGCACTTCGTGTAGCTTCTCTTCTGTTTAGAGTCTTTTCCCATCTAGAACGAGGTTCGGATAAGTTGCTAAGCCGGCGGAGCTTCTGTATCCCCGGTACGCTGCCCCCTCCTCGGCTCGAGTCGTCCGCTCGGGTAAGCCAGGTCTAGAACAATAAACCCAGGTTTTAAACCTAGAAAAATAAAGCCTCATGCCAGATCCCTAGTAGGAACGTTTGTTTGCATCATGTGCATTTGACTTAGGAGACTCAACACAAGGGTTGGGTCAGTCTAGGACAGGTGTACCCGAAATGAAAAAGACCATCTTGATGCATCTTATGTGCTATATGTTGTATTTATTCAAGGGTAAAAGGGCCATTTGATGGACCAATGTTAGTTGAGGACAAATGGCACGCCTGGTCATGCTGATCACGTTAAATAAGAAGGCTGCACGGTTTTTTAGCTAAGCATGGTTTTATTTTAATCAAAAACATGGGAACAATTGTGGAATCCAAGAAGTCTTGGAATTCCCTATGTCCCCCACGCTACATTTTTGGGACAAGTGCATGGGGAACAATTGTGGAATCCAAGAACTCTTGGAATTCTTTATGTCCCCCATGCTACATTTTGTGTTCTCCAATGCACATCAAACTATTCAATGGTCATTGATGCACATGACAGAATATTTTGAAAACCGTTTGTATTTTTTTATTATTTTTTCAAAAATCAAAAAAAAGGGGAAAAAGAAAATTTAAAAAGATTTCCATGTTTCATCCATTTTCAAGAAAAGCAAAAAATATATACATGTTTCTCAATTAGTGTTTTATTCTCGCCCGTATCCAATCCGCCCGAACTACGCGAACCTGATTCTCGTCTCTCGGGGCGTGATACGTAGGCAACCCACATAGGGTCCGGTCTTCCTAGTAAATATTAGGTTCTTGGCTTTGCGGGGTCTTAGCCAAATTTTACACTTCTAGCCACTTTTGATTAAATAAGTCATTTTGAAAAAATAATCGCAACCATGTCTTGCACGTGTCTATAGGGAATGCTATTGTCTCACATAGCGTTGGTTTAAGTTTTCTTATACAGGTGTAAATTTACCTAACGGAGTTTGAGCATGACAGATACCCAGGCCATGGCATTCAGAAGTTGCTTGAGAAGATTTTTATTTTTATTTTTATGTCATCTTTTACTTTTTAGTATTGTATAGTAGTGTCGGGTTTTTATTTCTATTGTATTTTGCATCTGAAAATGTGTTGTAACTCAAAAAAAAAATCTCTGCATTTTATATCTCCGTTATGAGTTTTCCTTAAAAATACTAGTTCTAGGAATGGATAAAAAAAATTTGAGGTTATTTTTTCTTTAGGCAATTAATATCTAGGACTTAAAATAAATTATTTTTATGTTTCCTTTAGTATATTAGGACCAAAATTAAAAAAAAAAAGAATTTTCTTTTATTACTTCTTTAAAAGCTTTCATTAAGATGTTAATTCCAAAAGTCAAAAAAGATTTTCTTTTGAAGTGTTTCTTTGGGAAATTAGTGAAAAACAATTTATTAAAAAAAAATCTTTATATTTTCATTTAGAACTTTAAGATATTGTACTTTATCTTTTGTTTATCATTAGAATTTCTTTTTAGACAATCAAAATTAAAAATCCAAAAATATTTTGTTTTATTTTTTTTTATTGCTTAATCCTGCGTCAGGACATCAAGTGAAAATCCAAAATATTTTTCTGTGGTTTATTCATTAGATCTCCTTAAAAAAAACAAAAAGAATCAAAAATATTTTTCTATTCTAGGATATTTCCTTAATAGGTTATACAAAACATTAAGTCTAGAAAATTAGAAAAAAAAAGGTTTTGCATTCTTTACTTCTCACAGAGTAGTCATTAAGGTAATAAAAAAAAAGAAGAAGAAAAAGAGAACGATAGCTAGTTTACTTTATTCCCAATCGTCAGAACTACGCCGGTTTGATTCTCACAGGGTGTGAGATACGTAGGCAACCCTCATCGGGACCAACCTCCCCTTTTGCAAAAATAATCAAAAAATGTCAAATTAATATTTTCGTCATGAATAAGTCCGGTGATGCCGTTTTCATCAAAACTAGCCGAATATTCCCGAAAGGGACACCGGAAGGCTGATTTTGCATAAACAGCCACCTTGGTTTTTTTTAGATTTTTGGTCGGTTGACCCACACAACCTTAAAATCTTTGTCCCCGAGGCGCTGAAAGGTCGTGTTTGCAATATCGGTTTTATTTTGAAAAAACAAGAAAAAAAAATCATAAATAAGTCGGGTGACGCCATTTTGTCGAAAATAGCCGAGTGTTAATAAAAGAGACGCCGGAAGGCTGACTTTGCATAAATGGCCACCCTTGACCCACACAGCCTTAAAATCTTTATCCCCGAGGCGCTGAAAGGCCGTGTTTGCAAATGTCGGGTTTTATTTTGAAAAAAAGGGTCATAAATAAGTCGGGTGACGTCGTTTTGTTGAAAATAGCCGAATATTCCCGAAAGGGACACCAGAAGGCTGACTTTGCATAAACGTCCACCTTTGGTCATTTTTAGAATTTGGCCGGTTGGCCCTTACAGCCTTAAAATCTTCATCCCCGAGATGATGAAAGGCCGTGTTTGCAAAACCCGTTTTTTTTTGTTTTAATTTGAAAAACAAGGAAAAAGAGAGTCAATGGGCAAGTGAATGCCGTTTGAAGCCGAGCCAACTTCGGCAGTGTATTAAACCGTTCTTGCCGAGATAGCCTTAGAGTATCTTCCAGTTGTCGAAAGGCTATTTTCGTAAAAGAACGGACAAGTTTGTAAAATAATCCTTCCCGGACTCAAAATTCATGTGAAATTGAGAAGGGGCCACGTTTGCAGAAATAGCCATTTGTTTGAAATTGGCAAACAGGGAAGGAATCTTCCAGTCTGTTTTTTAATTTGTATTTCTTTTGATTAGAGCATGTGGTGTTTGATTTTCGAGTCTGTAGGTTGTGTTTTCGTCAAAGTCTGTTAAGTATGGTCAGCTTTTAAACCTGTGTTATCAAGTTTGTTGTATTATAAAAAATGAAAAAAAATGTGTTTTGTTGTTATTTACCGTGTATCTGCACGAACTACGCACGGTCTGATTCATGCGGGGTCATGATACGTAGGCAATCTCCATAAGATTCGACCACAACCCAAAAAGCAAAAAAAAAAATGAAAAATGGAAAAGAAAAAATGAAATGAAAAAGAGAAATGTCGATAATAATAAGGACTGGCTAAAGTACATTCTAACATGTTTTGTTTTGAATTGTGAAGAAAGTTGAGGTGGTTGGTTTGTGGTAAGCCGGAAACACAAGATCCAGAAAACTTGATTGAGATCCAAGGCAGTGACACCCAGAATATCGCGCAGAGTCTTTTACCTGCACGTCATGATGCACACTTTGTAGGGATGATGCCTGGTGACCGGGAGCACATGAATCCTCTTGGGGATGTATTGACTAAAGACTGAAAATGTTGAAGCAGATAGTGGCCCTGGTAATATTGATGCGAAGCTCAGTGGCTAAGATGTCGTGTTGGGTAATTGGGAAGACTCTCCATTTCTTGGTCAACCAGAGTGGAGTTTTTGGTGGCTTATTTTGTTGTCATTTCTGTTGTCCAGGTTATTTCAGGGTTGTAATCTGGGTATTGTCTTGTAAATCAAACCCTTCTGTCATTTTATTTTGTCTAGTTCCTTTGGTCATAGTATCTCATTTGGCGTCGTCTACATTTGTCCAAGGGTTGTACCCCAGTTTATTGTGCTTGTTTGTTGTACAAACTCTTTCACTGTCAGTCTAATGCAATTCTCTGTTTTCCATTTTGCTAAACATTTTCTTTTGTTTGGTCTTCTCCTTTTATAGTGCCTTTCCTGTCGACTCTAGTGACATGACATGCATGCACAATTATAGGCCTAATCTTAAAAGTTAATCATGAAGCAATTGGGAAGATGATAGGGACACTTAGAGGAAATAAGAACAGTTGGGATCATTTGAAGCCCGAACCATGTGGAACCGTGGGCAAGTAAAACATCAAGGAAACTGTGAATGCAAAATTTGCCCAAATTGGCAAGGGTTGTTCGCGACAATGAGGATGGGAATGTCGTCCAATAGCGCTATAAAATTAGTGAAAAAGGCAAAAGTATGGATATGGTTGTCAAGTCTGGCACAATCAGAAGACGTTGCGAGTGTCTGTTTAATTGTGTTGTTTGTACCTAGCATATTTTGAAGATTGGAATGACGAAGGCATTTTGTTCTGCTACCTAAACACTTTATCCTTCGTTACCTCTTTTGAGCCTTATGTGTTTTCTTTCATACCCCTCCTCCGGAATCAGTTGCAAAAATTAGAAACACAAACGTGGAAGATAAAAAAAAGAGAAAAATAAAACAACAAAAACAACAAAAAGATAAAGAAGAAAAAGAGAAAAATAAATGAAAAGGAAAAATAGAACAACGAGGAATTGGGAACTACGTTTGACCTGATTCCTCAAAGAGGATACGTAGACGCTTCACAGCTCGGTCATAGTGTAACAAAAAATCAACAATCCCCAAGCAAGAAACTGGGGCAAAAGTTGTGTTTATTATAAATAAATCTAGTTCCGAAGGTTGTAATTTTGAACCCAAATTGATGTATTTTTTAGCCTTCAAGTACCCTTTCTTTCTAGCCCTATCCAAATCCCACATTACGGTCTGAAGAAAGACCTTCCGATCAGTCTTCAAAAGTTGCCAAGTCAGACAAATGATAGAGTCTTATCAGAACACAACACTGTGATTCCCAGCAGAAAAGACTCTGATCTCCAGCAGAATAGAAATATGAAAGAGTCTTAGCGGTGGCACCCCAATCCCAAGCTGAAAAGTAATACAAATGAGAGAGTCTTATCGGTGAAAACCTTCACGGGCACCATAAGGCGATGAAAGCTGAGAGAAAAACCAAAATGAGAGAGGCTTGATAGTGAAAACCCTTCGGGCGCTATAAGTCGAGTGAAGATTGAGAATCAGATGGGAAGGCCCCCGACGAAGATTATGAAAGGCGATTAACGATGGAGGATAGGCCATATATGCATGTCATGACCAATATAGTTAGTATCCGTGTTTGATAGGTTTTTATAGTTTTTCTTGTTAGAGAGTCATCTTTTTTTCCTTTGTCTTCTATTTTTGTTTCCTTTTATGTTTCTCCTTTTTATCAAAAAATTCCCCAACAAAGTCTGTCTAGTCAGAAAAAGTGAGAAATGACTTCAAAACTTGCCACCAACTTTCCAATTATTATGCAAGGCAAGGGAACGTCATTGATAGCAGAAAGGCATGCCACATGGAAGATTATCAAACTGGGGCAGAAAATTTTCATTTCATTTGGAAAAATTTTCGGGAAGTCAGGCATCCATTTGGGAAGATGGAAGATAAGACAAGTCTCAAAGGAAGCGGTCTTTAAACCAGTGTTATCCCCAGCATAACAAGTTCTAACGAATGAAGTTATGTCCCCAGCGGACAGAACAAAAGGGTGAAACTTGTGTTCAGAAAAAGCAAAAAGTCGGTGTTATCCCCAGCAGTCTTCAGAAGAGTGAAACACCAGTTTTGAAGGGGTGAAAATCTCCCATCAATGTTATCCTTAACAGCGTTATCCCCAGCTGATAACATTTGTATCCCCAGCAGTGTTGAGAGAAAATAAAAGTTTTGAAGGAAGTAGTTTTATTTTATTAAAAAAAAAGGAAGAAAAAGAGATACCATCCCCAGCAAGAATATCATCCCCAACAAATAACATCATTCCCCAACAAGTTTTGGGAACGTAGAGCAGGGAAAGGGAAAAGGGAAGATCCATCCCCAACAGGAGTACCACAACCAACCACCGCACTTTAAACTGACGAAATTTTCTTTGATTTAAGACAGGGACTGAAGCGATGTCCATATCAAGATCTCTACATCATATCAAGCTCTTTGCGCTGCATCAATCTTTGTAATTACACAATCAAGCAACACATGTCAGGCTTGTCCACCTTCAAACAGGACATATCAGGTTTGTCCACCTTCAAATAGGATATGATGGGTCTATCCGCCCTCAAATAGGATAGGACGGGTCTATCCGCCCTCAAATAGGACAGGATGGGTCTATCCGCCCTCAAATAGGACAGGATGGGTCTATCCGCCTTCAAATAGGACAGGATGGGTCTATCCGCCCTCAAATAGGACAGGATCGGTCTATCCGCCCTCAAATAGGACAGGATCGGTCTATCCGCCCTCAAATAGGACAGGATGGGTCTATCCGCCCTCAAATAGGACAGGATGGGTCTATCCGCCCTCAAATAGGATGTGATGGGTCTATCCGCCCTCAAATAGGATATTGAATTTAATCCTTCCTCAAAAGGACATTTAATTTATTTTGACCCAAGCGGTCATGCTTGTATAAACATTGCCAAAATATATATTTCATAAATCATTGCCAAATGCATTTTATTTTCAAAGTTGTTGATGGAGTCAGGGGCCCGCCTGTAGAACAGATGAGTACATTTCCAGTTTGAAGTCGGGAGCCCGCGCGTATAATAGAGGAATACATTTCAGTCTTTACATTTCAGTCTCTACATTCCAGTCTTTACATTTTCAGTCTTTATATTTCAGTCTTTACATTGCAGTCTTTATATTTTAATCTTTACATTTCAAGTCTTGAAGTCAGGAGCCCTCCCGAAGAGCAGAGGGTTATCATAAAAATCCCCAGCATAAATCCAAATTCAGAAGCCAGAAGGAAGCAATCAGTTCAAGTTCGAGTCAACAAAAGTTAGTCACAATAAAGAAAAAAACAAGAAAAAGAAAAAAGAGGAAGGTAAAAAATTAATCCAAATGCAGAAGTGGAGAAAAGATGTGGTCTGCTCAAGGCATGGCCGGGGTCACAAGAACTGCATACCTAGTCCTGATCCAGAAAGCCGAAAAGGATGAACTAGTACCTACAACTGGCAAGTATCAAATGTTCATATCAGAGTCCACATGAAGCACCATTCAAGACTCGAGATCAAGCTTCAGAAGACTCATAGATAGGAACCTTGTAACTAGTAGATGATGTGCTTAGTCTGTCTTTTTCAAATTTTGATTTTGATGTAATGGCAGGGCCACGGACCGGAACCTCGACGGAACGGAACCTTGATCGGCTCTTCACCTCTGTACACTCCATTATCTCACTTACTCCGAACTACACGTGACCTGATTCCTTTATAGCCAAGGATATGTAGGCAGCTTAGATACCAGGGCTCAGTCACATTCTCGTCCTTTCCTTAGTTTTAGTCTTCCCAAATAAGGGTCGAGTCAAAATACATGTCTAGTCGTTCTTTGTCTGAAAAACTCTTTGTGTTTCCAGTCAAAGAGGGACAGCTGTAGACCCGTGATTTTTGACCCTCCCCAGGATTTTTCATATTTTTAGCGTAAAATATTTAATTTAGGCCTAATATAGCTATTTCAGCTAATTTTGACTCTTTCACTTTATTTTCATTACAAAAATAAAAAAATGCAAAAAAAAAAAGAAAGATATATAAATTTTAGTTTATGTATTTCTCATAAACTTGAAAAATACATAAAATAATACCTTATTTTTATCTTTATATAATTTCAAAAATTACAAAAAAATAGTTTCATTAATATTTTGTAGTCATTCTAAACTTGAAAAATAGAAAAATAGTACTTTATATTTTTATCTTTATATAAAAACAAAAATTACAAAAATATAGTTTTGTTTTAATTATCAGTCTTATTTTTTATAGTTATTTTGTTTACGTAGGATTAATTAAACAACATCGTGTTCTTATTCTCGGTTCCGGGCAAAGAATAATATTTGGGTTCAAACTACACGTTTTTAGGCCTAATTTTCGGACCTAGCCCATAACAATCTGAGCCCACCACACGTGGGGGATACGAACAGAGCACGAGAAAGACCCATCACTCTTGGGTACCCAACCCACGTGAGCCCCCTCTCATTTTGGTCTCTCATAATTTTTTAACACAAAATAGACATATACATACACGGATGAATTGAGAGAGGGGAGAGGTTTTTTAATATTTTTTGAAAGGATTTTTTGCATCAGATTTTGAGAGGGGAAGAGATATACACAAGCTCACATTTTTTGGAAAACATACTACTATTCATCTTCTTCATTTCAAAAACTCACGAAAAACGCTCCAGCCCTCCCACCAGTGGCGGATTCAGGATTTTAAAGTCGTGGGTGCTCACTGATAAAAATTTTGAAAAAAGAGGAAAAATAGTTTAGTTATGGGTGCTCAATCAATATTTATCTAAATATTTTTATAATTACCTATACAAATTTTTTAAATCTTGTCAAAGATAATGGGTGCTTGAGCACCCAAAATCAGCATATAGATCCGCCCCTGCCTCCTACCAACGACCAAACCAACCTAAAACCACCAGCCACCAAACGACCCTTTTCTTCATCTCGCGACCCCTCGCCGGAAATAAGTCGCACAGCAACGACACACACAGTCGTCGACCAGGACAGCGCCCAGCTCATCGACCACCAGCTGTTGTCACGTCTCCTCCAAACGACCTCCATGGTCGCTGCGTCGTCCAGCAACCAGCAACGACCAGCGTTGTTTCACGCCATCTCCGTCATCAAGTAACCACAACAAACCCTAACCAGAAAAACCTCACCACTGCCCGTCCCTCACCACACCAGTCAGCTCGTCCATGAACGACCATCTCGACGACCAACCTGAAACTAGCTTCCAAACGAACAGCTACACCAGCCCCATTTTCTTCGTCTTTCTCCAGCTTTCTGGTGAGCTAGAGGTTTGTTAAGTTCCGTCTTTGAGTGTCGTCCGACGAGGTCGTCCATTCGAGGTTGGAGGTTGTTATCCAAGGAGTCTGTTTCAGTTGCCGAGTCGAGGTTGCCGTATGTTGATTCCGGTCTATGGTTGTCATGGTTGTCACTGTCCATTTTTTCCGGCGAGTTTGAGCTGCTGAAACTCGACTGTGCCATAAACAGTGTGTATTCACGTTACATTTTCGTTGGCTCAATTTTGTTCTTTGCTTTCACGTCTTGCCTCGGTGAATTTTAGTAGTAGTAATATATTTGTCATATTTTAAAGTTTATATTATCATGTTAGTTTATCACAGATTGTTAATGTTATGTTCCGTTGTTAATTTTATATTTTTGTTTATCACTGATTGTTAGTTGTTCTGTCATTTATTGTTAGACTGTTAGATTATTAGCTTATACTTCATTAAACTTGATTAAGAAGAAAAAGAATGATAGTTTATAAATAGCGTCAAAATTAGTGATTTGTTGGAATATTGTTGTTCATACGTAATTAGATTAAAGAAACCGGGGGTGCATTTCATGTGACCCGGCTCCAATTTTGAACAAGGTTAAATAAAGCGTCTTGAACCATGGGTGCATTTCATGTAGCGTGGCTTGCAATATGTTTTAAATAACCTTGAATTAACTCTTTAAATAAATATAGCGGAATGTAGTTCTCTTTTAAATAATAAAAATGAGACGAGCCTCGCCAAATAAAATGCACAAGCTGCGGGGCCCTCTATAAGTGTTTGTAAAATTACTTAGACTTCGGGATGGGCCGTTTAGCAAAATTTCACGGCCTTCCCCAAAGATAATAACGCGTTAGTCTCTTTAGGTGCGTATTTAATAATCTTACCTTCTTAAACTGGAGTGTGCATTTCATGCCACCCAAATCCAAATTCCAAAACGTTGAATAAAATGTGTCGAGGATCCGGGTGCATTTCATGTGACGTGATCCAAAAACATATTTTAAACGGCGTTCAATTTTCTTTAATAATTTGAATAAAAGCGGTTAAAGGTTAGAATTTGCACATAAGTTAAAACATGTTATAAATCAGATAAATAAGCCAAATATGACCGTTGAGCGACCGTGCTAGAACCACGGAACTCGCGAATGCCTAACATCTTCTCCCGGGTTAACAGAATTTCTTATCCGGATTTCTGATTCGTAGACTGTAATATAGAGTCAACTTTTTCCTCGATTCGGGATTCAAACCGGTGACTTGGGACACCATAAATCTCTCAAGTGGCGACTCTGAATCTCTTCATAAACGAATCCCGTTTCGATTGTCCTTTAATTGGAAAAAACTCCCTTTACTACGCCCTTCAGGGGTTCGGTAACGCCAAAAGGAGGTGTGACAACTAGCTCTCCTATTTTTTATAAAACTAAATTGTGTTGGGCTAATTAGACCAAGGAGGAATTGTTTTAGTCTATTGGCAATAATTTTGGTAATTATCTTGTAAGCCGTAATACTGAGACCAATAGGTCTCAAGTTTTTTAGACAGTAGCATTGTAAATTTTGGGTATGAGGTATAAGTAAGTATCATTAGTACCCACGGGGAGGGATTGAGATTCAAAAACCTTGTGACAGAACTTAATAACAGAATCAACAACTATGTTCCAATACCTTTGGTAAAAATAAATGATGAATTCCATTCGGGCCAGGTGCCTTAAAAGATTTAAAATAAAAATTGCATTAGTGATTTCTTCCTTAACTAAAGGTCTATTTAGGATATGTAGATCAATTATAGGAATATTGTTGTCTTGATTATTAAAATTAGGCATCCTACTTACAGTTTTAGAAGTCATGTAGGAATTTTTAAAAAAATTGAGGGTATGATTTAGAATATATTTAGCATCAGTTATCTAGTTACCTTTATCATCCTTAAAGTATATTATTGAGTTAATATATTTTCTGTTAGAAGACATAATATAGAAGAATTTAGTATTAGCATCCCCTTAATTACATCAAGATATTCGTGAATGAAGTTTTCAGAAATCTTCTTTCATTTTAGATAGCATTATACTCTTGTTGGAGGGTTATTTCAAGATTCATTAAGAAAGAACCAGCATCATGTATTTTTTTGCAAGAAATAATTTTTTCTTTTAAAATCTTTTGAGCTTTATTATGATCATTTGTTTTTCAACTAGCCCGAACTATATTGACAAAGTCGGGGTGCCTAAACCAAATAGATTCTAGTGTAAAAGGTTTACCATTATGCCCTATACTTTTAGGGAATAGTTGGAGTAACAAAGGGTTGTGGTCTGAGTGGGTCTTTGGAAGATGGATTACAACGGCCTTAGGAAAAATGTTCATCCATTTGTCATTAATAAATATTCTATCAAGTCTTTCCATGATTAAATTATTAGATTTCTTATGATGGTTAGACCAAGTGTATTTACATCTTTTAAAACCAAGATTTAATAGATTAAAGTTATTAACACTAGTCCACAAACGTGAGCTACGTCTACGATTCATTTTGTTACCCCCAAAACTTATCATCTGTGCAGAAGGTGTCATTAAAATAACCTCCTAGAAGCCATGGTCCTTTGTAGTTTTCATAGATACTTTCAATATCACTCCAAAGATTATTTCTATTTGATACCTTAGTTCTAGCATATATAGAAGAAAAAAGCCAAGAAATATTATCGGATGTGCCTTAATATTTGCATGGATCTCTTGATTTCTTCTTACAAAATCCTTCACTATGATAACATCTGATTTTCACAATATCACCATCCCTCCAGATTGCCCCTCTGCTGGGACCTCAATCATTTGGGTAAAAGTAAAATCGTTGATGAGAGAAATATGATTTTCCATACGAGTCTCCAATAAGGTGACTACACTAGGGTTGTGTGTGTCAATCATTTACCTAAAATTTCTTCTAAAGGCATCGTTATTACCACCTCTTATATTCCAAATAATAAAATTCATTGGTTGAAACATCATATTATCTTGATTAGGGTTGTTAATGTTACCATTTTCCCTCAGTATATGTGAAAGGGATGTTGGATTCCTCGTGATCGAAGAACCAGAATCATTGCATGGCTCCCAACAGTGGGGTCTTGTGGAGGTCTGGCATCCATCGAGAATTTGTAGAGTATTGGGGTGCACTTGAGAACATATCTCTTCTCTTTCATTTTTCTAAATAGATATACTTTTACCTCGTTTAGACTTGAAAACTCTAGGATTTTTTCTGACTCCAGTAGGTTCACTTCCTCTGCCTCTTCTATTTGATGATCTTCTTGTTCTGGTGGATTGGAAAAAGGGTGTTGTTGGGGAGCATTGTTTTGGACGCTTGGAGGAGCGTAAACGGGTACATGAAGTGTAGCATTGTTTGCAACTAGAGGTGCTTGCATTTGGGTGGTCGTCTGGGTTGGAGTGGACCAAGGCATGGATATGGGGTTCATGTTCGAGATCTCCCCTGTAGGAAGAACGGGAGATACATTTGCATATTTTGAGTTTGAATTGGATTGAAGTAGGGTGGCAGACTCCATTGATTTCTCATTGTTTGAGCTAGTTTTGAATTCATTGAGGGAGCTAGAGGGTGTAATATGTTGTTCATCCAGACATAGTTGAGAAAGTTGTTCATTGCCATGTGCATCCTTTCTAACACTAACTGTGCTAGAAAGTGGGAGTTTTGGAGTACTATCAGTTTCCTGGCCATCCAATATCATGTTGAATGATATTGCATGCCCCATTAGACCTTGTTTTATTCAAGAGAGGGGTTGATGATCTTGAGGGAGAGATGGTTGAACAAAGAAAATTTTGATTGTTCATTTGTGATGACCGAGGCAATGGTGGGTTGAACATTGTGTGAGCACGTTGATGTCTTAGGATTTGAACTAGGCGATATCTCCTTCGTTGAGATATTGGCATGATTATCACTACTAAAAAATTAGGTTTTAGCGACGGATAAATTTTATAGCTAAACAGAAAAATCCGTCATCACTCGTTAGCATTTAAATTTTGGGTTTATAGATATATGCTCTGAAAATCCTACTTAACTGTCAGAGTTTCTTTATCATTTACTTCGGCCAAAATAAAATTTATGAATTTTACGCGCCCCTCTAAATTCACAAAATCTAGACCTCAAGGGCCTCACTTGAAGGCCTAGGTTCAAATCTTGACTCCTGCATTGTATAATACATCATTTTATTTTATTTTTACTTTTTTGAATCTAATGTTTATTTAATTACTTACTATTCAACTGACTTATTTTTTTTGTATTATCTTTTTTGAATTTAATTTTAGTTTAATATTTTTATATAATATAGTCAACTTAATACTTAGAGCTCGTTTGGCTTAGCTGATTTAGAATAGCTGATAAGCATTAGGTGCTGAAAAGCAATTTTAAGTGCTGAAGCTGATTTAAAAAATAAGCAGTTACGTGTTTAGATAAAAATGCTAAAATTAATAATAAGCAGCTAAAGAATTGGGTATACGAAGAGTTTTATTTTAAAAAGAAGTATTTTAGGGATAGAATAGTACATATTTTGGTCAAACTTAAAGTGCTTATAATGTGAAATTTGATAAGTTGGGGGAGACCATCTTATGACTTTTGACTTATTTTTGGCTTATAAACACTTAACTTACAAGCACTTTTAATTTTACCAAACGCGTAGATATGCCAAAAAGTGCTTATAAGCCAATTTGACCAGCTTATAAGCTTAGCCAAACACCCTCTTAATTAGCCTAATCTTTTTGAAACCCTTAACCCTTGCTCATTCAAAAGTCCGAACAGAGAAACAAACCCTCATTTTCTCCACAATCAGAGAAACAAACCCTTCTGCTTTCCTTCAACCTAAACTTTCTTTGCAGTTCTTTGCATCTTTTTCGAATCCGACAGTCCAATTAAGTGATGATGACTGAATTTTATTTCGAATCTTTGATTATTTGAGTAATTTTTTTTTTTTTTCGTTTGACAATATTAACTTAGCAAATAATCTGTCAATCTGGTATTGAACTTTTACTTTTCAAATACTAAAGATAGCGGTGCCCGTCATGCTCAAATCCCGACTCCGCTTCTGTCCTCATCTATATCAGTTTATATCTCATTATACATTCGTTTATCTCCTATAAATCATGGTTATATGTGTATCCATGAAATATGTGTGTGATATACATACGGACAGTATGTGAAATGCACTGATGTATATGGTATACAACGTGATATACAGGGCAATTGTATATATACCCGCTTTTTGTGCCATATTTTAATCTGTGCCCGCTTTGTAAAAAAGATTGCAAGCGTACCCGCTTTTTCGCATAACTTCAGCACACGGGGCTGAAGTAGCAAAGGCAATCACACAAAACTTCAGCATTTTA
>MU706925.1:30400-41033 GCA_026770625.1 Nicotiana glauca
CAATCATTTCGTGGCACCGGGCGTGGCTGAACCATCTACGATGGGGGGAGCTAATGCACAGGGAAGAAGCTTAGATAAAAGAATACGTTCTTGCATCGCTTTTTTTGTAGAAAGCTCGACCAGCGAGAAAAAGTGTTTGGCCGAAGCCAAAAAGAGGGTGACCCACTTTATTCGCCAAGCGAATGATCTTCGCTTCGCGGGAACAACAAAAACCACCATCTCGCTCTTTCCTTTCTTCGGTGCTACCTTTTTTTTTCCAAGGGTTTGGATGGTTGTTACCTATTATATTGGATTGTATTATTACTTTAAATATCATGTTTGTTTTGATTGTTACTTAAATTTTATTGTATCATCGTTAAATCCGTCGTTACGTAATGATGAAAAATGCCACTTTATGTAACGACCGATTTGGTATGGTCGCGTCGTTACCTTGTCTTTTACTCTCAATCTCACCCTTTATTATTATTATTAAATAATTTTATCCTACAATTTACCCTACCCTTTTATATACTGTATCATAATTTTTCTTTATAATATTACAAATTTATTCATCATATTACTAGTGCGTGATACCATGAAACGACAACAAAATAATACAACCAATCCAAGCATTATATTCACCAAACAATACAGTACAATAAAATAGATACAATATATTATAAAATGATACGTAACAACTATCCAAGCAAGCTGTTAGTACACGTACATATATATATATACCAATATCATCAAAAGGGTATCATTAAGATAGTATAGCTAGTTTTGTCATATTGGATATTTCCTACGAATTTTATGATTAAATGATTGTTACTTGTAAGACTTTTTGCCCCTTTAGTTCAAAATCATTTTTTGATTTTGCTGGCACTAGAACTAGATGTGAGTATTCGCCGTTGGTACAACAAATCAATAGTTTTTACTTTTTACTATTAAGTTTGTTCGTATAAGTTAAGAGTCATCTAATGTGTCTGCATTCTTAAGTTCCTTATATTTCCAAAGCCCCTGAACTCTGTGCAACTTAATGATCGCACATTGACGTAGAGCAGAATATCTGAAAAGTGCCACTTTTTTTAGGTATAAGAAAAGTGTGACGACCCGGCTCGTCGTCTCATGTGTTACTGTTCCGTTTTTCCCATTTATTGCTTCTTAATATTTTATTATCAGTATGTGGTGTGTGAGAGTTGATTGGGATTGGTTTTGATAAGAAATGAGGCACTTAATCTCCTTAAGAAAAACTTAAGTTGGAAAAGTCAATCGGATGTTGACTATTGAGTTAGAGGGCTCGGGTGTAATTTTCGGTGATTCGGTTAGCTTCGGGGGATGAGTTGTGACTTAGGAGTGCGATCGGAATTTATTTTGGAGGTCCGGTGTAGAATTAGGCTTGAATTGGCGAAGTTAGTATTTTGGCGAAATCCGGTGGATAGGTGAGATTTTGATCCGGGGGTCGGAATGGAATTCCGAGAGTTGCAGTAGCTCCGTTAGGTGGTTTTGGATATGTGTGCAGAGTTTCAGGTCATTAGGAGGTGTTTAAGTCGGGTTTTGATCGAATGTGCAATTCGGAAGTTTTTTTTAAGAAACTTAGGCTTTGATCTGATGATATTTGAGGATTTTGATGTTAACGATAGTGTTTTGATGGTTCGAGCAAGTTTGAATAAGGTAATAGATCATATCTGTTCTTTTGGTTGAGGTCCCGGGGGCCTCGGGGTAAGATCGAGTGTTAAAAACAAGAGTTTTTGAAGTTGCTTCAGGTCTGTGATTTCTGTCATCTGGTATTTCCGCTTCTGCGGAAATGGACCGCAGAAGCGGGTAAGGGAGCGCAAGAGCGATGTTGGTATGGGTTGTGAAGTTCTGCAGAAGCGGAACATGGTCCGCATTAGCGGGTCCGCAGGAGCAGACTTTTGGCCGCAGAAGCGGACTTGGGGATCTGCAGAAGCGAGTTTCTTGTCGCATAAGCGGTCGTGGGGAAATTAAGTGAAAATCGCAGAAGCGGATATTTGGACGCAGAAGCGATACCGCAGAAGCGTTTTTGGGAACCGCAGAAGCGGAAACTGGGCCGGTCATAAAGGATTTTATTGAAATATTTCATCCGCGAGGGTTATCTATTTTCCTCCATTTTTGAGCGAGCTTTGAGAGCATTGAGGCGATTTTGAAGAGGGATTCAAGGAGAAATGATTGGAGGTAAGATTCTTGAACCTAAAACTCATTTATATTGAGAAATCTACCTAGAAATTCATGGAATTAAGCCTAAAATGGATGAATTAGGGCTTGAAATTTTAAGAATTTAAATTGGGATTTTATAGGTCATTTGAGCTCGGATTTGGGAGTTTTTGGTATGTATGGACTCGTGGCAAGACGAGGAATCCGGTGATGTAAATTTTGTAATTTTTCGAGAAGTGGGCCCGGGGCTCGGGTTTTGCCAACTTCGAGATTTTTGGTATTTTTCGAGTTCTTTTGATTGGGATATGTTTCTTTAGCCTATTGTAATGTATTCGTTATGATTTTGGCCAGATTCGACGTGCGAGGTGGTAGATTCGAGAGGAAAAAGTATAGCGGGCTAGTCTTGTGGCCGGTTTGAGGTGAGTAATAGATGTAGATGATGACCTGAGGGTTTGAAACCCCGGTATATCACACTGTGACGCTATATTGAGGCGAGACACGTACTCTACGGTGAGTGCGGAGTTGTTTGTGATCGGGGACGATGACTTAGTCCGTCCGAGTGATATTCATACTGTGTTATTGACTAGAAATTGATTGGTAAACATCCTACTTGGATTGTTATGAGTATATTTGGGCTGCGAGCCGATTATTTGGATCCCTTAGGGATTATTATCACTGTTTCCATGAGGCTTAGCATGTTTTCATGATACCAGTCCTGAGTTAAACACTGTCTCGAAATAATTAGTAAATCTCTAAAGTTTTAAACACTTAATCTAAAATTCCTAATAATTGGAACTGAAAATGATAAACTTGACTGTGCCTGTGTGGCTTACATGCATATATCTGTACTGAGTGTGGATCGGACTGCACGCCGCAACAAATGCTACAATGATATTGCGCTTGGGCTGTAGGAGCCCCTCCGGAGTCTGAACTCCCGCAGTGAGCGCGGGTACCCAAATGGATCGGGCTGCGCGCCGCAGCGGTCATGTGCATTGCATTGCATTCATGCATCGATATCTATCTGTGTTACCTGATGTTGTTCCATCGTTAAATGTGTACAATTATTAGTTATAGCTTTGCATTGTTATATTTCGGGATATCTTACTGTCAGCCATTATATATGTCTATTACTTCTGAGTTGGAAGTACTCACTTTACTCCCTGCACCATGTGTGCAGATTCAGGTGTCCTGGGAGCATAGTCGAGCTATTTGCTGCTTTCAGAGTTTTTCAGGAGTTGTCGAGGTAGCTGTCTGACGTCCGTAGGACCCGACTCCTCCCCTATCCCTTTTATCTTTCCGCATTTTAGAACATCAGTATTACTGAGGAATTATTACTCTGTGTTATTAGAGGTTCTAGACTCATGACCCCAGGTCTCTGGGAGATGTTGGTTATGTCAGTGTTTCATACTGTCTCGATCTAAATTATTGGTTAATAGACTTGTTAAACTGTTACTTTAATGCTATAAATTGGTAATGGGATGTGTGATTGGGTTGTGAGTGTTATATGGTCGGGCTTGCCTAGTAATTGTGTTGGGCGCCATCACGATCGGGATTGGGGTCGTGAAAAGTTGGTATCAGAGCCTAGGTTACTAGGACTCATGAGTCATGAGCCGGTTAGTAGAGTCTCGCAGATCGGTACGGAGACGTCTGTATTTATCCTCGGGAGGCTGCAGAACCTTTAGGAAAAAACTTCACCTTCTTGGAATTCTTATTGTGCGTACTTGATTCAGCTTGAGATATAACACTTGAAATTCCTTCCACACGTCGGTATGCGCACATGAGCGCTCAGTATTGTATATGCCTTGATGGCTTGTGATTCCCCGATCAAAGGGCAAGATGTGAACTTCGTGAGTTTGATGTTTGACCAGTATGGAGGACTTGAGGCCGAATCTTTGCCTATGACTTGAGCACTGAGGTGCTGATTGTGTGAGTAAGTGTTTTGAACTTGTATGTTCGTTATTGTCCATATTAGCTGGAATGGCAGTTGGATATCCATGTGATGAGTATGTTGGTACTGCGAGATGTATCTATGTGATCTTGGTGGTGACGAAGGAGTCTGCTGAATGATAGATGAGCTGGTAAGTGTTCGATTCCTATTGTGATCTATTGTGTAGCCCCGAGTTATGGGCGCGTGAAGAATATTTGCGTATCTCCTAGTTGGAAGTTAAGTGCATTACGTGTGGCGGTATGAGTTCAGACTCAAGAAGACTAAATGGCTGTGTTATGTGTATGATGGTGGAAGGTGTGCTGAAATACTAAACTGAGGCGAAGCAGGTGGGTTATCCCCTGCGGAGTGTTCTTAAGGGGTACAATTCTTATGTCTATTGTTAGAAGATCTCATGTGTAATTGAAAGGTACGTGTTGTAATTGGAAAATTTGGGTCGTTTCAGAGAGTGGACTCAGCTGATGTGGGGATGAATGCGGGATTTGTAGAGGATTTCAGTATCCGAGGATCTGTGTTTTCATAAACTAGTAGATGATTTGAGTTTAATCTCACTATAATATTGTGGCATCATTAGAGTAAAATTATTATGGATTATTAAATGTGTCCTGATAGATGGCTTCGAGCCAAGTTGGGGAGGTTGCTGTTGATTAGCTGATTGCACGGTTATGTGCTATGTTGGTTCCTTTTTGAGGTATGCTGGCGAATCAGTTCGGGTTGCAGAAATTGAGCCGAGGATGGAACGAGTATAGCAAAATTTTGATAAAGGTTATATGGTGCGTCGTAGATGTGAGGAAAAAATAGGGTGTCTTAAGCTGTTGTTGATAAAGAATGCTCGGTGCTTAGAGCAGAAAGTTGCTTGGTTGTATTGGAATGAGATCATATTCTGCGGTGTCAGAGTGCTAATAAGGCACGAGTGATTCTGTTCGTTAAGTCAGGTAATTTGCAGTTTGAATAAGCGTGAATGACTCTCGAGAATGGTTTTATTGTGTTCAATATTTTACATGAAACGATCAGGTGTCTCAAGGGTGTGTTTGTGGTCAGAGACTGTGTCTTCATCGGAAAGGTCAAGACTTGTGGTATTCCATGTTAATTATGGAATTCTATGTATCAGTATCTGGAAAGTAATGGTAACAAATTCAGATTCGCGGGAAATTCTTCAAGTAGAAGTATTTTGGAATGCAGTATTTCTGGGAACATTTGAAAGAGTATTTTGCGGCTTATGGGTCTTAGACAGTGTGATCTTATGTTCGAATCTCCTGTGGTGAGCCTGGATTGAGGCATTGTGAGGCTACAGCGAGGGAGAAATATCATGTGGATGATGAATAAAAAGAGAAATTTGATAGACGGAATAGCTTGATAATAGACCGAATCGGTATGGTAAGGGTATGATTAATTCTTTGTGTGTGTTCGAGGTAATGAGCTTTTACATGTATTTTGCAGCAAAGCTCTTGAGTTATGACAGCTTGATTAGCTTTGTCTAGTTAGAAGGATTCAGTCCTGACAGTTTAGCCTATGAAAATGGAATGGGAGAGAATTCTTGTTGGGTTTCATCGTGGTTTAGAGATGTATATTTTCTATGGATGTGCAGAGCATGGAGTGTGTAACGATTTTCTTATAAATGGGATTAATGAAAGCTCTTGACTAGTTGAGTGTGTAGATGTCTGTGGTTGGGAAAAAGGAGATGGAGTTCTCATGACTATCCTAGTGCGGTATAGTATATGCGATATGTTGTGGAGGATTGGGATTTGCATGTGTAAGGTTTCGGTTCAGTTCAGAATGGAAAGTCATTAAATTCTTAACCAGCAAGGACAGCTACAGGAGATTTAAGAATCAACCTTCAGATGATTAAGGAAATGATATTACTATTTTAGTGATTTGACGGGGGTATATGTTCAGTAAAAGGGGGAGGGGATGTAAACTGATAATACTCCGGTGGGATTGCGGCATTTTTTCTTAATTGGATCGACTGTTGATGTTTGAGTTTGTTGATGGAACAGGGAAACTTTAGAATATTTTTCTGGAATGGATAGGTACTTGATGTGTGATAGGTATTCATATGGTGGAATGTGGGATCGGGTATAGTGATTTGTGTGTTATATGGAGTTGGAGACTGGGAGTTCTCAGGTGCAGACTATGTAGTGGTTGTGGATCGTATGTATTGGTACCGTTAGCGGCTATTGGGGGTTTGGAAGCCCGAGTGGATCTTTCTTTGCTTGGTATATTAGATTCTGGATATAATATTGGGGTGTAGACTGGTTGTCTCAATGTTAGGTTATTCTAGACTATTGTGTTGTGGGTTATGTCAGAAAAGGCCACAGGTTGCGTGGCGAGGTGCATCAAACTATGTTTTGGCTGAATGGTTGTGTTCCAAAGACCAGTGGACGACTGGAAAGGATTGCATTCCTTAATTGGGCCTTTGTGGCGGATGTCAGTGTAGAGGTTTCTACCGCTGATTCGGTTCCGGTATTGATGGACTTTTCGGATGTGTTCCTTGTGGCCGGGCATGTCACCGGGCGAGATTGTGGATTTAAATATTTATTTGGTGCCGGGCATCGTATCGTACGGCTCCGGCATGAGTTATAATAGTGGAAGAAGCAGCTTCAGGCTTCTTGATAATGAGCTCGTTGGTAGGCTGTCTGGGTACGTATTTAGCTTGAGTTAGCTTGGTTGGCCCTGAGTTGTATTGTGGAGGGATAGGTTGAATCTATCGTTATTGAGCTTGTTAGGGATCTGGAGAGATCATTGAGTTTCTTTTCTGTGCTGTGAGGCGTTATGATTTTCGGACTGTGGGCACGTATGGTGCGGTACTATCGAGATTCATTGTGTTTGAGTTTTGTAGCTTGCAACGCTATAAGCAGATATCATTATGCACTCAGTATGCTTACGATCGATGCTCGATATTTTGTTATAATGAGCAAATTTATCTCGATGTGCATCTCCCTATGTGAGATATTTGTATGGATCGGGTGGCACGCCGCCATAGGTATGTTATCTGGATCGGGTTGTACGCCGCAGTAGTGTGATGTTGAAAATAGTTTTCCATTTGTTACTTTGTATGCCTTGCTTCCTGGCTTCTGAGGAAAGTCCGTATGGGGTGTTGCTCGGCGAATAGCGCATCGGTTGTGTCCTTTCAGGATTGAATGGTGTATATTACTTGCTTCACCATGGGTGTGATAGATTGCTTGGTTTCAGACATCAATCTGTGCATGGCTGCCTATTTTGAGCATAGCGACTTGAGGTGCTTCATGTGTAACAGTGTTTGGATAAGATCACGCATTGTAGCGAGGCTACGGAGAGATTAGACCCTTCGGGGTAGGTTCAGGTATTCTATTTCTATGATGTGGGATGGGATCCCATCCTTGTGTTGTGATGGTACTGAGGAGTTTGAGTTACAGCTCTTTTGTTGGAGTTATTGTCATGATTTGAGTATGTTCAAACCGCCCATTATTGGTGCGTGGATTATGCAAGTTGAGGCTTAGGCCTGTGATGAGGTGTCATCTCACTAGAGTGGTGCGTTGAATTCGAGGTGATCGTTGGAGTCATTAATGAATGCGAATAAATGTGATTTCAGCTGATTAGAGGGTTTATATCGAGGTTTGGCCCGGAAAGCTGTTGTGGTATTAGTCAACAAGGAAGTGGCTTCATGCATGGGTGACCTAAGGAATGGTTACGGTTTATCGCGTGTTTTATTTATCGTTGGCAGTATATGAAAGTGATGGAATAAGACTTTAGCTAATAAGAGGTTCCTATCGATAATTGAGTATTGGGGGCAACTGCTGTGAATAATGACTATCGTTTCGAGTGTTGGATTGTGTGGTATATTTCATGATTTCACCTGAGGTTGCAGGCATGGTTATTACAGTTGGTTCGAGTTTATTCTGAATATTGACGTGAGGTTCTGATTTTGAGTATGATTTCGGAAAGGTGCAATGTGGTTCTACTTTTTATGGCCTAGATGGACTGTGAAATTTCAGCGGAGTTGTATTATCATACCTAAGTAAGATAGGGTGACGAGGGATCACCCCGAGTATATGCTTGGTAAGGTCATTTAGATATTGGTTGGCTTCTAGGACAACTCTGGGAACACTCGAGGACAAGCGTCTGTTTAAGTTGTGGAGGATGTGACGACCCGGCCCATCGTCTCATGTGTTACTATTCCGTTTTTCCCGTTTATTGCTTCTTAATATTTCATTATCGGTAGGTGGTGTGTGAGAGTTGATTGGGTTTGGTTTTGATAAGAAATGAGGCACTTAATCTCCTTAAGGAAAACTTAAGTTGGAAAAGTCAATCGAATGTTGACTATTGAGTTAAAGGGCTCAGATGTGATTTCTGGTGATTCAGTTAGCTTCATGGGATGATTTGTGACTTAGTAGTGCGATCGGAATTTATTTTGGAGGTCCGGTGTAGAATTAGGCTTGAATTGGCGAAGTTAGTATTTTGGCGAAATCCGGTGGATAGGCGAGATTTTGATCCGAGGGTCAGAATGGAATTCTGAGAGTTGCAGTAGCTCCGTTAGGTGATTTTGGATATGTGTGCAAAGTTTCAGGTCATTTGGAGGTGTTTAGGTCGGGTTTTGATCGAATGTGCAATTCGAAAGTTTTTTTTAAGAAACTTAGGGTTTGATCTAATGATATTTGAGGATTTTGATGTTAACGATAGTGTTTTGATGGTTCGAGCAAGTTTGAATAAGGTAATAGATCATGTCTGTGCTTTTGGTTGAGGTCCCGGGGGCCTCGGGGTAAGATCGAGTGTTAAAAATGAGAGTTTTTGAAGTTGCTTCAGGTCTGTGATTTCTGTCATCTGGTGTTTCCGCTTCTGCAGAAATGGACCTAGAAGCGGGTAAGGGAGCGCAGGAGCAATGTTGGTATGGGTTGTGAAGTTCCGCAGAAGCAGAACTTGGTCCGCATTAGCGGGTCCGCAGCGGGTCCGAAGGAGCGGACTTGGGGATCCGCAGAAGCGAGTTTCTTGTCGCATAAGCGGTCGTGGGGAAATTAAGTGAAAACCGCAGAAGCGGATATTTGGACGCGAAAGAGATACCGCAGAAGCGGTTTTGGGAACCGCAGAAGCGGAAATTGGGCTGGTCATAAAGGATTTTATTAAAACATTTCATCCGCGAGGGTTATGTATTTTCCTCCATTTTTTAGCGAGCTTTGAGAGCTTTGAGGCGATTTTGAAGAAGGATTCAAGGAGGAATGGTTGGAGGTAAGATTCTTGAACCTAAAACCCGTTTATATTGAGAAATCTACCTAGAAATTCATGGAATTAAGCCTAAAATGAATGAATTAGGGCTTGGGATTTTAGAATTTAAATTGGGATTTGATAGGTCATTTGAGCTCGGATTTGGGAGTTTTTGGTACGTATGGACTCGTGGCAAGATGAGGAATCCGGTGATGTAAATTTCGTAATTTTTCGAGAAATGGGCCCGGGGCTCGGGTTTTGCCAACTTCGAGATTTTTGGTGTTTTTCGAGTTCTTTTGATTGGGATATGTTTCTTTAGCCTATTGTAATGTATTCGTTGTGGTCTTGGCCTGATTCGATGCGCAAGGAGGTGGATTAGAGAGGAAAAGGCATAGCGGGCTAGTGGTGAAGATTTGTGGCCGGTTTGAGGTGAGTAATAGATGTAGATGATGACCTGAGGGTCCCCGGTATATCACACTGTGATGCTATATTGAGGCGAGACACGTACTCTACGGTGAGTGCGGAGTTGTTTGTGATTGGGGACTATGGCTTAGTCTGTCCGAGTGATGTTCATACTGTGTTATTGATTAGAAATTGATTGGTAAACATCCTACTTGGATTGTTATGAGTATATTTGGGCTGCGTGCCGATTATTTGGATCCCTTAGGGATTATTATCACTGTTTCCATGAGGCTTAGAATGTTTTCATGATACCAGTCCTGAGTTAAACACTGTCTCGAAATGATTAGTAAATCTCTAAAGTTTTAAACACTTAATCTTAAATTTCTAATAATTGGAACTGAAAATGATAAACTTGACTGTTCCTGTGTGGCTTACATGCATATATCTGGACTGAGTGTGGATCAGGCTGCACGCCACAGCGAATGCTACGATGATATTGCGCTTGGGCTGTAGGAGCCCCTCCGGAGTCTGAACCCCCACAGTGAGCGCGGGTACCCAAATGGATCGGGCTGCGCGCCGCAGCGGTCATGTGCATTGCATTGCATTCACGCATCGATATCTATCTGTGTTACTTGTCATTATCTGATGTTGTTCCATCGTTAAATGTGTAGAATTATTGGTTATAGCTTTGCATTGTTATATTTCGGGATTTCTTACTGTCAGCCATTATATATGTCTATTACCACTGAGTTGGAAGTACTCACTTTACTCCCTGCACCATGTGTGCAGATTCAGGTGTTCCGGGAGCATAGTCGAGCTATTTGCTGCTTTCAGAGTTTTTCCGGAGTTGTCGAGGTAGCTGCCTGACGTCCGCAGCACCCGAATCCTCCCCTATCCCTTTTATCTTTCCGCATTTTAGAACATCAGTATTACTGAGGATTTATTACTCTGTGT
>MU706925.1:50561-62442 GCA_026770625.1 Nicotiana glauca
AATTCTTCCCGAAAATACCACATTCCAGAATACTTTACTTGAAGAACTTCCTGCGAATCGGAATTCGTTGCCATTACTTCCCAGATACTGATACATGGAATCCCATAATTAGCATAAAATACCATAAGTCTTGATCTCTTCCTAATGGAAACACAGTCTCTAGCCACAAACCCTACCTTAGACACCTGATGATTACATGCAAAACCTTGAACACAATAAAACCATTCTCGAGAGTCATTCACTCCTATTCCAACTACAATTTACCTGACTTAACGAACAGAACCACTCGTGCCTTATTAGCACTCTGACACCGAAGGATTTGACCTCATTCCAATACAAACGAACATCTTCCTTTTCTATACACTGAGCATTCTTTATCAACAACAGCTCAAGATATCCTATTGTCTTCACACATCTACGAAGTACTATCTAACCTTTATCAAAATTTTGCTTTACTTGTGCCACCCTCGGCTCATTTTCTGCAACCAGGACTGATCCGCCGGTATACCTCGAAAGGAACCGACATAGCACATAACCGTGCAATCAGCTAATCAACAACAACCTCCCCAACTTGGCTCGAAGCCATCTATCAGGACACATTTAATGACCTATAATACTTTTACTCTAATGGTGCCACAATATTATAGTGAGATTAACTCAAACCATTTACTAGTTATGAAAACACAGATCCTCGGATACTGAAATCCTCTACAAACCTCGCATTCATCTCCACATCAGCTGAGATCACTCTCTGAAGTGACCCAAATTTATCAAATTACAACACGTACCTTTTAATTACACATGAGATCTTCTAACAGTATACATAAGAATCTTACCCCTTAAAAATACTCCGCAGGAGATATCCCACCTGATTTGCCTCAATTTTAGTATTTCAGCACATCTTCCACCATCATACACATAACACATCCATTAAGTCTTCCTGATTCTGAACTCATATCGCCACACGTAGTGTACTTCACTTCCCAACTAGGAGACATGAAAATATTCTTCACGCGTCCATATTCGGGTTACACATCAAACCACAATAGGAAATGAATCACTTAATAGTTCATCTATTATCCCGCAGACTTCTTCGTCACTACCAAGTCATATAATAACATCTCATCACATGAATACCAAACCGCCATTCCGGCTAATAGCGACAATACCGAACATATAAGTTCAAAACACTTGCTCACACGATCAGCACCTCAGTGCTCCAGCCATAGGCAAGATCCGGCCTCAAGTCCTCCAGACTGGCCCAACATCAAACTCACGGGATCACAGCTCGCCCCTTGATCGGGGAATCACAAGCCATCAAGGCACATACAATACTAAGCGCTCACGTGCGCATACAGACATGTGGAAGGAATTTCAAGAGTTATACCTCGAGCTAAATCAAGTACGCACGATAAGAATTCCAAGAAAGTTAAGTTATCCTAAAGGTTCTGGAGCCTCTCGAGGATAAATACAGACGTCTCCGTACCGATCCGTGAGACTCTACTAACCCTGCTCATGACTCGTGAGACCTAGTAACCTAGGCTCTGATACCAACTTGTAATGACCCAAACCCACACTGGTCGTGATGGAGCCTCTCATGAAGACAAGGCCAGCCAACAAACCCAATTCTCTTCCTTTTTAAAATTATTTAAACATAAATGAGTAAAGTGATACAGCTTAACAGCAATAATAATCAGGACTACAACCCCACACAACCCGACCGTGGTGTCACAAGTCACGAGCATCAAGGATGATCTTTATTACAATTTCAAAATCTATAATACATAGAGTAAAATATGGAAATCAAGAAGAAGAAGAAACTCGGTGCCGCGAACGCCGGCGGTCACCTTGCTTAGCTACGATAGCAATACCTTCAATCCGCTATTAACCCGCTATCGGGTGAACAATACCTGCAACTGCACGCGAGGTGCAGGTAGTAAAGTGAGTACTTCCAACTCCGTGGTAATAATATCTGAGCGATAAGAAAACACGTATAAGCACTCCAAAATGCTATAAAAGATAGCACAACCCTTTGAGAAAAATAGTAAAACCGTGGAAATACTTTAGAAACATCTAGCTCAGTTTAAAATCTCTTTTGAAAATATTCTTTTTCTAACAGTAAGCATATGAATGAGATATCAGGTAGTGCAAGTCCCCACACAAGTCAGTCCCTCAGGCACAACACTCTATTTACAAATAACACCAGAGTATCTGGTACACAGTGCAAGAAATAGCATGGATGCCAATGATATGAGAGTGCAAAATGTCATGCCACATAGTACAAGCAGAAATCAATGCATGAATGCAATGCAATGCACATGAACGATACGCTCTGGTACCCACTGCGGCGTGCAGTCCGATCCATTTAACGTCGACGATGCTCACTGGGGGTGTGTACAGACTCCGGAGGGGCTCCTACTGCCCAAGCATAATATCAGCCATGTCTTGGCTTGAAACAGGCTCTCGGCCTCAATATCAATATATCATCGCTGCAGCGTGCAGCCCGAGCCAACCAGATATCCAGAGATCACTATAACATTGCAGCGGCAAGCAGCCCGATCCATGCTCAGTCCAGAAATGCACATAAGCCACTTGGGCAATATTAACATGAGGGTCCTCAGCTCAAAACGTCAATAACATATTGTTTAAGTTTTCAAATCTTAGAAAAAAATAGCTGAGTTTGCAAAACCATATTAAAACCTTGAACTGAGACCAAATAATATGCAAAGTAATGCAAAAATAGTGATACCGATCCCTGAAGGATCCAAATAATCGGCACGAAGCCCAACATATGGCAATCAGCTCAAATCATAATAGTATCAAGTAAGTTTCAGTCAATCACGCAGTAAAATAAACAACCGGGACGGACCAAGTCACAATCCCCAATGGTGCTCTACCCCACGGTCATACCTGGCGTGCAAGTCACCACAATACAACACTATGATATGCAAATCCGGGGTTTCAAACCCTTAGGATATCATTCCCAAGTATTACTCACCTCGAACCAGTGAAATCTCTAGCTCGTGACGCCTTTGCCCCTCAACTCGGACTCCACGCGCGTCGAATCTAATCAAAATCAGAGCGAATGCATTACAATATGTTAAGGGAACAATACCCAATAAAAAACAATCGAAAAATATCAAAAATCTCGAAACTAGCAAAACCCGAGCCCCGGGCTCACTATCGAAAAATTACGAAATTCATATCACCGGATTCCTCGTCTCACCATGAGTCCGTACATACCAAATACACAAGAATCGGAGTCCATTTGGCCCCTCAAATCGTCACTTTAAACTCTCTTAGGTTTCAAGCCCTAACCTCCTTTTTTACCCTTTAATTCCTTGAAATTCAGTGTTTAATCCATGGTTTTACACTACAAAAATATCATCCAAGTCAAATGATTCATACCTGATGAAACCCCTTTGATTTCTCTCAAAAATCGCCCAAGAGGCGCCTAAGTCGAAGTCCCAAAATGTTTTCCTTCTTTTCCCAATTCGTGAACACTATTCACTATATCTCCAGGTCGTTTTTCGCTTATGCGGTCAAATTACCGCACCTACAGTCCCGCACACGTGACCAAAATGACCGTTTATGCGGTCTCACTTAAAAATCCTGGGACCGCTTCTGCGGTCTTAAACCGCTTATGCTGTTGCCGCTCCTGCGATCAAGATAATCATTTATGCGGTCTGCACAATACTCTCATGACCGCTTTTGCGGTCAAATACCGCACCTGCGATGTCCGCTTTTGCTAAAAGGCTTCCGCTTATGCGGAATATGCCAGGCCCCATCCAGGACCGCATCTGCGACCCCATAGCCGCATCTGCGAAACCGCTCCTGCGGCTCCTTTTCCGCATATGCGGAAATACCAGAAGCCAAAAAGATCAGACCTGCTGCAAGCTTCCAAAATTCCCGTTTAACCATCCAAAATCACCCCGAGTCCCCCGGGACCTCAACCAAAAGCACCAACATAACCCATAACATCATTCAAACTTGCTCCAATCATCAAAACACTATCGTTAACATCAAAATCATCAAATTTCACCAAATCAAAGCCTAAGTTCTTCAAGAACTTCCGAAATGCATTTTCGATCAAAAATCCAACCAAACGATATCCGAATGACTTGAAAATTTGCAGACGTATCCAAAATCACCTAACGAAGCTACTGCAACTCTCAAAACTCCATTCCGACACTCGGATAAAAATCTCGCCTATCAACCGGAATTCGCCAAAATTCAAACTTCGCCAATTCAAGCCTAATTCTACACCGAGCCTCCAAAATCAATTCCGATCGCACTCCTAAGTCATAAATCACCTCTCGGAGCTAACCAAATCTCCGGAATTCACATCCGAGCCTTCTAACTATATAGTCAGCTTCCGGTTGACTTTTTCAAAATAAGCTTCCTTCAAAGAGACTATGTGTCTCATTTCCAACTAAAACCAATTCAATTCTATCCGATCAACTCAAATACTGATATTGAAATATAGAACAACATAATATGGGAGAAATGGGACGGTAACTCCCGTGACGACGGTCCGGGTCATCAGAAATTAAGTGAAATATGATGGTATTTTGTATGCATTTTATATTGTTGGTATGACTTTTATGCTATGGTCCAAATTCTGCCATAAAATAATTTATGAGCTACATATATATTCACTTGTAAATTGAGAATTTTATGAGTAATAAATAGTTACCACTGAAGTGGTTTGTTTATCTGAACTCAGAAAAAATACTTAATAAATTTGTACGTGTGAAATTATATCTATTATTATGATTAATAAGTAGGATCCACAAAATGGTCTATTTATTTAATTCATTAAAACTTGCATGGATTGAGCATTATGATTAATAAATAGGATCGACAAAACGGTCTATTTATTTGAGTCTTTAAAACCTGCTTAATGTACCATGTGAAAATTATCCTTGATAAACCTACATTAGTGGTGGAGGTTCCTAACTAGAAAAAGAGTTTTATCTTTGGGTACTAGTGATACCAACTCTACCATGAGAAGAGATATTAAGTTTTTTGCCGAACGGGAGAAAATATAATATCTCAGGTTCTTGTGTATTTAAGAAAAGGATAATTTATTGCAAAAGGAGATATTATATATCCTAGAAATAGGAAGAAAGAACATAATAAATGCCTTGAGCTCATAGTGTAATTATAAGGAGAATGGAAATCAGTATCATATTTATTTTAATTCATGAGACTACTTAAAACGGTTATTCTCCGAGTTTGGTTACAGACTGGAGGTCATGAATTTGACGAACTCCGACTGACCTGAAACTTGGTGGGTTCATCAAAAACGATCTAGTGAGAAAAACTCACTGCTATGCAGTGAATCATGTTGTTTTTGGGCATTTTGAGGTCGTTTATATGGGTTTTCAAGTATTTTATTAAATTGAATTTGTTATAAATATGAAAAAAAATTATTCTTTATCTATCGGCTATATTTGTGTTAAATCTGAAACATGATGATTTAACTTAATATGAAATATAGCATGAATGCAAACCACGTGAATTTAATCCTAACTACGCCACAAATACTTTATTCGAATTTGGTCTAGTTTTGGCGATCATAAATTTTACGATCTCCGAATGATCTGAAATTAGGTAGGATCATTATAAACGATCATTTAAGAAGAACTCACTGCTATGCAGTGAATCACATCGTATTTTGACGATTTGGGATCGTTTGGATGAGTTTTTTTTTTGGAGGTTTGACGGATTAAAATGTGATTTACATACGAAAAGTCATTCTTTCTATCATTTTATTTATGTCTAATCTGGAACATGATAACACATGTTGATTGACATGAATTGGTATATGATAAAAAAAATATAGGTCATATTTTAAATTCTTAAGAAATGCTTAAAATGATAATTTGCCGAATTTGGTCGCAATTTTTGGAGATTGTGATTTTAACGATCTCCGATTGATATGAAATTTGGTAGGTTAATCAGAAATAGTCCAATGAACAATAATTACTGCTATGCAGTGTAAAATATTAATTTTAGTGTTTTAAGACTGTTTAAATGGGGTATTGAGCATTTTTTTTAAATTATGGAACTTAATCCTCAGAGAAAAGTTTGTGGTTGTGATAAAGTGGTGATAGAAATTAACCCCTATGGTCTCCATTTTTATTTATTTATAGTGAGATAGTAAATTTACGCGTTGACATTAGGTCTTCCTCCATATCGGATAAATTTATTATGAACACGCTGGATATAGTTACTAGTTATTAATAACCTGTATTAGCTCTCTGACTGAGTTTAAGGGTTGAATCAATTTTGTAACTAAAATACAATCATGATTAAATGGTGATAGAATTATATTTCTATGGTCTTTCACTATTAATTTTAAGTGAGTAATAAATTTACGCATTGACTTTAGGTCTTCGTCCATATCGGATAAATTTATTGTAGGCTCACTAGGTGAAATACTAGCACTTGATATTGTGTACTTACTCTCCATCTGAGTATGCATGTTGGTTTAATGGAACTAGAGCTATTAAAAATGGTGTTCACTTGACTTAGATTAATAGTATACTCTCCATCTGAGTTGGGTCTATTTTAATTATTGGAGTGAATAATCTGGCATTGCATATATATGTTTCATGAGTAGTTCTTTTCCCATCGAAATTGCTATTCAAGATGCATGGCATATATGTGTAGTGTGTTTAAAATTTTCGTATTAAAAAGTTATATACAATTGACTGAAAATAATAGTATACTCTCCATCTGAGTTGATTCTATTTATTTTTGGATTGTATAATTCTTGCATTATATAATATACTTTGCATGAATGATTCTTTTTCCATTGAAAATTATTATTCGAGATGCATGTATGTATATAAATATTGAATGCAGTCTGAATTTTAATATTCAGTGTTTTGACTTATTATGATCAATTCAATATTTTTATCTGAACTCCACAATGACTTTATGTAATTTGTCGTCTTATTTGTTAAAATTTTCTTTTAGTGATAAGGCACTAATTTAAAGGATGAAATATATGTACTTTTGTTAGAAGGAATTTAATTCCGGTTTCTGGGCAAAATAAGAGATGGATATTTATTTTATTTCTCGAATAACTCTTGAGTTATTGAGCTTGATAAATATTTTATCTCTTGTGGTACATGAATGCATGCCCTTGTTATTGTATATTGATGTCTCTCATGAACAGAACAATATTAGTCTACCTCATAATAGAATATGTTCTTCAAAATTGAGTAAAACTTATCTGTGCAGTTTTGTCTAAGTCATATTAATCTGGATAGGATTTCAAGTTGGTCAAGGATGGACCTTAAGGTTCATTGAAAGTAGAGGCACTACCAACTTGTGGATCCTGTTTGGAAGGAAATTTGACTAAAAATGTTTCCCTTTGAAAGGAAATAAAACTAGTGATAAGTTAGAATAAATCTTTTCTAATTTGTATGGTTAAATGAACATACTCGTAAGAGATAGTTTTTGGATATTTTGTGACGTTCATAAATGATTACTTAAAATATTAATATATTTATTTGATGCACCGTAAGTCTTAATGAATTAAGTAATTCAAGGTTTTAAGACTTGAAATGGAGAAGCACAGAGGAAATATATTAGTTACTACAATTTGATTGTAGTGGCGAGCACCTCTCTAAAGAGTTCTTTAGTTACATATCAGAATAAGGGATTACATCTCAATTGACTATACCGTAAACTTCATAATAGAGTGGTGTAGTAGAAAGAAGAAATAAGTCTCTTTTGGACATGGATAGATTAATGATGTGTTATTCAGATTGCCTTATTTGTTTTTGGAATATTTCTTAGAAACTGCAAATTACATTCGGAATTTAGTTCCTTCTAAGTTAGTACCTGGGACAACTATAGAACAGTGGGGCTGAATGTAAGCTCGGTCCAAGGCATGTTCAGATATAGGATTGTCTTGCATATGTGCTGAAAAGGAAAGCAGATATGTAAGTTGGAACTGAGAATGGATAGGTGCATGTTTATTGAATATCCAAGAAAATGAATGGAGTTTTATTTCATTGTCCCAAAGAAAATAAGGCAAATTGACGTTCAAGAACATCAAAACCCACAAGTCAGAATTGACGTTCCATTGCATTTAAGTAGGGGGAGAACGTTAATAGACATGATATGCCTTTTATCGAATGGGAGTGATGTTTGAACATTGAATACTATAGTAATAAGTCACTAATATTTCAATGTCGTGAGGTAATGAAGGTAATATTAGTAGTACTTTATCGTAGTGGGAGAAAGCTAAAGGAAATCAAAGTTCGGTGTATATTCTTGGGATAGTTTCGGTAACATGATCCCTGAAGAGTTTAGTACCAAACTAGATAGTTACGACAAAGCACTACTAGACAAATATTACATTAGATATAACTTGGCAAGATTCTTTAACAAAACCTTATTTGGTGAAGACTTTTAATAGTCATGTAAAAGAATGCCTGAAAAAATTGTAGCTGCATGATTATGAGTCTAAGTGGAAGATTGTTGGGGCATATACTATTAACCATGCATTTGGATATAGTATATTCTAATAATTATCATGGTTAAAAGTCTAAGTGGGAGATTGTTGGGATATATACTATTAACCATGGGTTTGGTTTAGATATAGTATTTATTATGAAATAATTATTTATTCAATTTTAATAAAGTTTTAAATAGATCATATATTTGTCCGTGTCCTTTGTTTATATAGTAGATGATTTAGTGTATAGAGTTTAGCTTATACACGGAAGATTAAATCACTTATAAGTATAAAGTACTATCTAATGATAGAATTGGACAAACCATCAAGAATGATTGTAGCACAACATTAAATATAATTTATCTTAATTATGGGAATGATTTAATTCCAACTTCTTGTGCTAGTGCGTTTTGTATGTATTGAATGGACCGGGTAGGGATAAGTATTTTATACTGACTTATTAAAATAAACTCTCTAGCCATTAAATGTACTTATACTCTTAATCTGGATATAATTATTATTAGCTGTGTATATTATTATTATTATTTTAATTTATTAAAAGGCGAGATTCTTTCGTGGGTCAGTATGCGTGGTAAATTGGATAATAATAATATAAGTTGGTGAAGTAATAATTAGTTGATGGAATCCATGTCTCGGTTTAGAGATTGATGATACACCTTTATGAAAGCTTATAAGTTTTCATGCGTAAACCCGGCCGGTGGATTTTGTATCCGATATATGAAATAAGTTAAACGAAAGTCTAAAGGAAATAATCAACAAATTAAATCGTCAGTAATTTAATTTAATTGATTAGTATCTGAAACTTAACATGGGGAGTTAAATAAGATTTAATGGATAAATTTCGAAATTGAATAAGGAGTGCAATTACGAATTTTTAGTGGAATAATGTCACGACCCAGACCCACACTGGTCGTGATGGCGCCTCTCGTGAAGACAACGCCAGCCAACTAACCCAATTCACTTCCTTTTAAAATTATTTAAACATAAATGAGTAAAATGATACAGCTTAACAACAATAATAATCAGGACTACAACCCCACACAACCCGACCGGGGTGTCACAAGTCACGAGCATCTAAGAGGTAGAAACACTACTATAGGGCCAATATTATATATAAAAAAATAAAATCTGGAAATTAAAGATGAAGTGCGGTGCCGCGGACTCTGGCGGTCACCTTGCTCAGCTACATTAGTATATCTTCAATCAGTTAATGACCTGCTACCGGGTGAACAATACCTGCAACTGCACGCGAGGTGCAGGGAGTAAAGTGAGTACTTCCAACTCAGTGGTAATAAGAGTAAATAAGAACTGAGCGGTAAGAAATCACGTAAGAACACTCCATCATGCTATATGGGACAATACAACCTTTTTAGGGAAACAGTAAAACCCTGAAAATCCTTTATAAATATCTAGCTCAGTTTAAAATCTCTTTTGAAAATATTCTTTTTCCAACAGTAAGCATTTGAATGCGATATCAGGTAGTGCAAGTCCGCACACAAGTCAGCCCCTCGGGCACAGAACTCTATTTACAAGTAACACCAGGGTATCTGGTACTCAATGCAAGATATAGCATGGATGTCAAATGATATGAGAGTGCTAAATGTCATGCCATGTAGTACAACAAGAACCAATGCAATGCAATGCACATGACCGGTACACTCCGGTACCCACTGCGGCGTGCAGTCCGATCTATTTAACGTCGACGGCGCTCACTGGGGGTGTGTACAAACTCCGGAGGGACTCCTACAACCCACGCGCAATATACTGGTCAGTCAATGTTACCTGACCGGTCAGCCAATGTTACGTGACCAATTTATATCATACAGTGCCATTGTTACCACTGTTTCAAGTCACAACATACATTGTCATTGTTACCACTGTTTCAAGTCACAACATACAGTGTCATTGTTACTACTGTTTCAAGTCACTGCTGCGGCGCGCAGCCCGATCCATGCACAGTCCAGAAAACATTATAAACCCCTTGGGCATTTATAAAACAGTAATTCACAGCCCGAAATAGTATTTAAAGTATCATTTGAGTTTTCAAAACTTAGAAATATGGCTGAGGTTGCAAAACAATATTTAAAACCTTGGACTGAAGCCAAATGATATGCAAGATATGCTAAAACAGAAATCTCAATCCCCGAAGGATTCACATAGTTGGAACGAAGCCCAAACATAGCAATCAGTCCAAACTATGATGATAACAAGTAGTTACAGTCAACTACACAGTAAAAATCAAAAATCGGGACGGACCAAGTCACAATCCCCAATGGTGCTCTACCCCACGCTCATATCCGGCGTGCAAGTCACCACAATACAGCACTACGAAGTGCAAATCCTGGGTTTCAAACCCTCAGGATATCATTTACAAGTATTACTCACCTTGAACCGGTGAAATTCCTCGCTCGCGATGCCTTTGCCCCTCAAATTGGCCTCCACGCGCGTCGAATCTAACCAACAATAGAGCGAATACATCACAATATACCAATGGGACAACACCCAATCGAAAACAATCGAAATATAGCAAAAATATCGAGACTAGTAAAATCCGAGCCCCGGGTCCGCTTCTCAAAAAATTACAAAACTTACATTACCGGATTTCCCGTCTCGCCACGAGTCTATACATACCAAGAACTCCCGAATCCGAGCTCAAATGACCTATCAAATTCAAATTTGAAATTTTCAAAAACTCAAGCTCTAGTTTTACATACCCCGTCTCGCCCTTTTTTGAATTTCAACCAATTTCCATGTTAAATCTAACATAATCTCGTGTATTTAGGCTCTTACCTCCAATCAATCCTCTTTGAATCCCTCTTCAAATAGCTCTCCCAAGCTCCAAAATTGCTCAATAATGGAGGAAAAATAACATAGGCTCGCGGATGAAATATCAATTAAAACCCTTCTGCCCAGGTCGATTTTTCGCTTCTGCGGATTCAATACTGCTTTTGCGGCTTTCGCTTATGCCGTTAACGTCTGCTTTCGCGGACCTTTCACTTAAGGCAACTATCCGCTTCTGTGGCCACATAACCGCTTCTGCGGTTACCGCTCCTGCGGTCTCTTTCCGCTTCTGCGGACTTTCGCTTAAGGGACATGACCGCTTCTGTGGTCCAAAACTCGCACCCGCGATACCGCTCCTGCGGTCAAGACTTTCGCTTATGCAGAAACTGCTGAACCCTCACCTTTTTGCACCTGCGGAGCTTCTTCCGCTTCCGCGAAGCCATATCTGCGGTCTCCCTTCCGCAGATGCGGAAATACCTGCTGCAACAAAACCAGCAAAACTTCCAGCTTCAAATTCTCTCGTTCAACCACCCGAATTCACCCCGAGGCCCCCAGGACCTCAACCAAAAGCACAAACACGATCTATTCCCTTATTCAAAC
>MU706930.1:11364-60949 GCA_026770625.1 Nicotiana glauca
ATATATTTATATATCCATATATAATAGCAATTTATATATATACATACATATATCGTTTACAAAAAATTGTATTAAACAAAAAAAATTTAAAAAAAAAGCCCAAAAATTAAAAAGCCCATTAGGCCTGCTAAGCCCACGAGTCCGGCCTGCTAACCCAGGACCACAGTGTGCTTAGGCCCGTCACGGGCTGGTTCAACCCCCCAGGCCCACCAAGCCAGGGATCGCCAGGCCCGGGATCGCCAGAGCCCAGGCCCACCAGGCCCAGGATCGCGAAGACCGGCAGGTCAGGCCCGTTTAGGTCCAGGCCCGGCCCACCAAGAAGCCTTATTCCACGGTACCGCTTCTGCAGCCAAGGTTCCGCTTCTACAGAAATCATTAAAACTCCAGATCTGCGGCTTTGCAGATGCGGCTCCTCATCCGCTTCTGCGGAAACAGCTGCCAAGCCCAAAATTCGCACCTGCGGCTCCCATTTCGCACCTGCGACTCCGCTTCTACGGCTTCCTCCTCGCTCCTGCGATACCGCTTCTGCGGTCCCAATTTCGCAGAACCGAAAATACCAGAGCAGCAGAAAATTTTGAATTTCACAAGACCAAAACTTCAAGTTAACTATTCGAAATCACCCCGAGGCCCCCGGGACCTCAACCAAAAGCACCAACACCTCCTATAACATCATTGAAACTTGTTCCAATCATTAAAACACCTCAAACAACTCCAAGACCATCAAATTACATCAAATTCAAGCTTAAGTTTCAAAAAACTTTCGAAATACACTTTCGATCAAAAACCCGACCAAACGATATCGAAATGACATGAAATTTTTCACATACATCAAAAATGACATAACGAAGCTAAATCAACTCTCGGAATTCCATTCCGACCCTCAGATCAAAATCTCACCTATCAAACGGAATTTGCCAAAATATTAACTTCGCCAATTCAAGCCAAATCCTTCCACGGACTTCCAAAATGCATTCCGGTCGCGCTCCTAATTCATAAATCACCGAACGAAGCTATCCAAATCATAAAATTTCTGATCTGAGCTCATATACAAATAAGTCAACTCTTAGTCAAACCTTTCAAATTCAAAACTTTCAACTGAGACTGTTCCTTCAAATTCATTCTGATTTTTCCTGTAAACCAAAACCAACAATCTACATCAGTCATAATAAGTTACACGGGGCAAGTCATGCCCAGGAACTAGCGATCAAAGTGCAAAAGTTCAAAACGACCGGTCGGGTCATTACATACTATGTATAAATCAGATACAAAATATATAAAAGACATATTGTATAAAAATTATACTATAATTTCGTAAGGTATGTAAAATTATTGTATACAAATAATATGTACAAAATAATGTACGAAAGTTGTAATGCATTAAGTCTCGAGAATACCGAGATGAAAAGGAGCTAAGACTTCAGAATCATCTCATCAAGTTCAATAACGAAAAAAGAACCGTTCAAGCAAAAACTGCAAAGGAAGAAGCATCAATGGCGTCCTTAACCAAAAAGTCCATCTTAAATCTCTCAAAAACCTTCCCACATCGAGCCTCCTCTATCTTTATCGGTCGTCAAATCTAGCAGGTAAGTCTTTCTATACTCATTTGATGAAACACAAATATACTGAACCAAGTGACTACACGTGAATCCGCAGCTTCTCGTTTAGACTATATGTGGAGCACTTTTAAAAATACACATTTGGCAAAGAACGTGGGGTTGTGGCAAACATTCTGCTAAATTATGTGCTAGTGTTTGATGTTTGGTGCCTTAGGTTAGGAAATTGGATGAGTTATTTATACTATGATATTATTATGTTTTCTTATGAGAAAAGGAATATGCAGAATGCTTCTACTATCTTTTTCTTAGTGACTATTACGAATTGATCAGATATAAAGTTCAGTCATGATAATAATCTATTGAAAAGGTTAGGAATATATTATAATACTATTACTAAAGCTTCAGCAAAGAGGATTAAAGAAGGACGATGCAGTTCGAAGTGATAGTACGTACGAATGAAAAGACGAACCAAAAAGAGTTGGAGCGTGGGTGGAAGATTCGGAGAGAAAATGGGAAAGAGGAAAGAAAAAAGGTATAACTAAATCCCTTAATTATAGGCATTAATAATGGATTGGGAGCCTTTTAAGGTTGAATGTATATATTTTGTAAACAAAACTTGTGTAGGCCGGGTAAATAACAAAACATGAACAATTTTGATAATAAAGTTTTAAATAGTGTATAGGAATGAAAAAAAATCCCTTCTTTAAATTAATGTCAGCCCAATTACCAAGCCCAAAACCAAATCTGACTCAGACCCAATTCCCTTCTCTCCACCTTGCAATCTATCACCTCTTCTGGACCAATGAGATTACTCCACGTCGCTTGTATCTCCCGCTCACCAAGAAAGCGCAAATGAATCTGGATCATTGGTCTACCATATCAACTGTCCGCATTTAATCCTCATTTTCTATTATTTTTCTTTAATCTTATAAGACTCAATACCCACCGTCGATCAAAGAGATCCAACGACCATCGATTTTCCCAATTGAATTTTTTCTAAAATCCCTAAATATCAAAATAATCGGAGCTGTCAATCAACATATCCAACGGCTCACGTTCCGTCTCCGAAATTAAACTCAGAGATTACCCCTAAACCTACTCAAACCCTAATCATTTCCCACCTCCCTTGCCACCTCCTTTTCTCTTTTCTCTCTCTATTCTTTCATCTCCATCAACCATCAATCTCCAAAAACCTTTGCACAAATTTGTGCAAGGTCACTCAAAATCACCTTGAATCATCCCTTCTATCCCCGGTACACTACGAATCCCGCCCGAACATTCCCATTCCATCGTTACGAGTCAAAATCCCTAACTTGTAACCCTAAGCTCGAAAAGGAAAACCTTAAAATCATCTTATTTCTCTCATGAGACACAAATCGAGCCTGAAACCATCCTTTTACCTTCCGAAATCCGCGAATCCAGCTGGCTATTTTCTATATCATCACTCAAAATTCAAATACCCAAATCTGAACTCCTGACTCCACGATGTAATATCAAATCTTAGATTTTCTCTCGTATACTGTTAAATCCATGGCATGCATGGTGTTTCTTCATCATCACCATAGTTATTCTTTGTCCAGAGGTCAAATGTAGTGACCTCTGGACATTGAGGTCTTATTCGATGGTTCTTTGCCTTCAATGACTTCATCATTTTCCCCTCTGTCTCCTTAGACTCCTCCCCATTTTGCTTGCATCATCTACCATTCATCAATGTCCACTCACGATTTTGAATCTATGAAATTCTAGAGCCTTAAATTGCACTATAAATTTGGCCTTTAATGTTCTCATCTACCATCACCAACTACTGAAGAAAAACACACCAAGAACACCTAACAAAAAGGAAAAAAATCAATATAGTAGTGTTTTAGAATTTCTTCGGCTAAGGCTAATCTCTTACTCGAATCCTAATTTTGCTCTGAGGTACTTATTGGTTAAGTCTTTGAGCTCTTGGATCCTAACGGCTAAACGAATCCTTATTTGGTATGTTGCCATAGAGAAGGTCAGCACACATTTACCTTCTTCTCTTCTAATTGCTTTACTTGAATACTATGAACATGATGTTGCTTTCTCTTAACTGTATTAGTTTATAATATTTGGCATTACTGATTTTGCTCTGAGGTACTTATTGGTTAAGTCTTTGAGCTCTTGGATCCTAACGGCTAAACGAATCCTTATTTGGTCTGTTGCCATAGAGAAGGTCAGCACACATTCACCTTCTTCTCTTTTAATTGCTTTACTTGAATACGAGGAACATGATGCTGCTTTCTCTTAACTGTATCAATTTATAATATTTGGCATTACTGATTTTGCTCTGAGGTACTTATTGGTTAAGTCTTTGAGCTCTTGGATCCTAATGGCTAAACGAATCCTTATTTGGTCTGTTGTCATAGAGAAGGTCAGCACACATTCACCTTTTTCTCTTCTAATTGCTTTACTTAAATACGATGAACATGTTGTTGCTTTCTATTAATTGTATTAGTTTATAATATTTTTGATTAGTATAGAATATTATTTTCAGTCTGTGATAAGGTGTTATTCACTTGTGATCATTTGTTATTGTTACGGCACAAAAACTAGCCTGTCATGATAGCGCCTAACCTAGTACTAGGCAAGCCGACATTTCTAAAATATTCCCAACATTTAACAGAAAATGAATCAAAATAGTTTTAAATAACAAAACTTTTCATAAATGGGTTAGAAACCCAAAATATAACGCGGAGAAACTCCTAAACATCAGGGTGTCACTGAGTACATGAACATCTAAATACCACAAGTCTAGAAAATACTGTCTAACATAGTCCGAAACTAAATACAATAAGCGGAAAAGATAGGGAAAGAGAAACAAGGTCTGCGAAGTGCCGGGCAGCTATCTTGGAATCTCCCAGAAGATCAACTACACGATGAAATCAACACCCACCGTGTTCAGACACACCTGGATCTGCATACGAAGTGCAGGGTATAGCGTGAGTACAACAAACTCAACAAGTAACAGTACTAAATAAAGAACTAAAAGTAGTGACGAGCTTTGCAATTATAGTTTAGTTCCAGTAATTCCAAAATAGGAAAATAGGCATACTTTCAAGTTCGACAATTTAGGCTAAATCAATTACCTCATATGAGATTCAAGTAAAACAGAATATAACATATTTCAGGAAACTTTCAGACGGTGATACATGGAAGCTAAGTGCAACAATAATGAAATCAAGAGCATCCTCTCAGAGCAACAATCACTCAATCTTTCCCAATAGTTCGACACTCGGCACTCAACACTACTCAATAGGTATCGGCGCTCACTGGGGGTGTGTACAGACTCTGGAGAGGCTCCTTCAGCCCAAGCACTACATCGCTGCGGCGTGCAGCTCTCTCTATATATATATATGTGTGTGTGTGCGTGCGTGTGTGTGTATGTGTATTTGTGTGTGTGTGTGTCTGTATGTGTGTATATATATTTTCCATAAGACTCGTTGCGACGTGCAACCTGATCCACACATATATAACCCAAAGGCTCATTGTGACGTGCAACCCGATCCACACATATACAACCCAAAGGCTTGTTGCAAAATGCTACTTGATCCATATATATACAGCCCTAAGGCTCACATCTCGGCACTCAGGACCTAACTGAGTCACTAACCTCTCCAGTCTCTTGGGCTTTTATAAATCATAAAAATCAGCCCACAGAAATGATGTAATGTATCAACAAGGAACAATATGAGACTGAGATATAATACACAAGTAAAACTGTGACTGAGTACAAGACATCAATTAGAAAATAATTCAACAAGTACACGACCTCCGCGGGTCCCTACAGTAGCAACATTTAGTCTAAAAATGATTCTAACATGATTTGCAGTCAAATTTCTATGACACATGAAGATCACATAGCTAATAACATATTATTCAACTTCACAGTTCCACGGAACGGACTAAGCCACAATTTCTACGGTGCACACCCACACGCCCGTCACGTAGCATGTGGGTCACCTCTAAACCAATCACAAGACACATAAATATGGGGTTTCATACCATCAGAACTAGATTTAGAACTGTTACTTACTTCAATTCGAGCCAAAGCTCTACTCCAACACGCCTTTGCCTCGCAAATTGGTGTTGATACCTAAATTTTCCCTCATATTATATATATATATATATATATATATATATATATATATATTTTTAAAGACTTTGAATCAATTCATTTCTGCTTTTTATTTGAATATCCAGTAATTATCCTTCAAATTATTTTTATGATGATTTAATCATTTAAGCTTATCATTTAAACCAACAAGATGTTTTAAATATTTTCCAGTGCATTTTTATAATTACATTTGCCTTTTAGGGCTAATTGCACATTTTTGCAATAATAGCCCATATTTATGTATAATTATATTATTTTATGCAACAAATAACTTTTTATATTTTTATAATATCAAGTAATAATTTCAGTGCACAAATGATATTTTTATTATTTATTAATTATTTTTATTAAATATTGGGTATTTAAAAAAAACTAGCCTAAAAACTCACCCATTTTCGGACCAATTGCTGGCCCAAATCTAACACCCTAGACCAAATAACCCCCAGCCCAAATCAATTAACCTAACCCCACAACCTGTTCGCAATCCATTTAACTACCCGACCCAAGACCCTTTTTAAATCGTGGTCGTTGATCTCTGAGATCAACGGCCCACATTACACTCTCCCTTTTAATTACTACCTAAACCCCCTAACACTAATCACTTCCCATCGTCCACCACCCTCATATCCCACCTCCTTCTCCCTCCTAAGAACCCTAGCCACCGCCTCCCGTAAAATCTCTCCTAATCCCACACGATATGGGATTCTAATGGCTACCCTATGCCGTATATGGCCTTTCTTTGGTACTGGATCCTTTTCTATATTTCTTGCCTAAACATGGCAATCAGATCTCATAAGAATCGAACCAAAATCGGTTGAGATCTCTATTGTATGCATGGATATTTCTATATATTCTATTGATTCTTACTTACCCTAAATTAGGGTTTTCAGATCTCTTTTAATCGAACCAAAATATGTTCGATTATCTTATTTTAAGTATAGTTATGTCCATATTCACCATATATTCTACTATGACCTGTTTTTTGTTTTATTTATGTCAATATTTGTCTTACCCTAAAATTAGGGTTTTCAGATTTTCTTAATTAGTTCGATTTTATGATTTTGAGTATTATTTGTGTCTATATTCATCCTATGCTACTGTTTTGATGTATATTCCATTGATATTTGTTTCCCATAAAACTAAGGTGTCACGACCCAAACCGATGGGCCGCGACGGGCACCCGATGCCCTTATTCAATCGAGTACCAATATAACATATCTTTCTTATTACATCAACATGGGTAATTGGGCCAGAAGGGACGTATGAGGTAACAAGAATAAAACATGAGATAACACTCGAATAAAATAACCCAACCTAATATACTGACTTATGCATATGATGTATGGGCCTATAAGGCTAAAATAATCACTCGTACACGAATTATTGGCCGACAAGGCCATACAATCTTTCATATACATGACATATGTCTACAAGCCTCTATGATTACATAAACGTCATAAGGCCAGGACATGCCTCCGACATACAAATAAATACATGTCTTAATCGTACTAACCAAAGAAGCAACTCCGGAGCAAATGGAGTGCGCCAACATCTTCCCCTGAGCTGATAGCCTACTTGGAGGACTCTTAACCTGTCTATCGGGACCTGCGAGCATGAAACTCAGCATCCCCAGGCAAAAGGGATGTCAGTACAAATAATGTACCGAGTATGTAAGGAATGAAAATAAGTAAACAATAGAAATGAGAGAAACATGGAGTAAAAGACTCAACATGTATATCTGAATAACTCTGTGAATCATTTAATACTATAATGTCATGCATATGCATATAAATATCATACCATGCATGGATATAAGCGTTCATAACATTATCAAGCCTCTGAGGGCATCCCATCATATCATCTCAGCTACTGTGGGCAATTTATTAACGTATACCAACTGATCAGGTGGTGGTGCGTATATAATGTCGTCTGGTCATGGGTCTGTCACGATCCAAAATTCACTAAGGGTTGTGATGGCGCCGGACACCGCTGTTAGTCAAGACAACCATAAATACTTAATTAAAATCTCATTTAAATAATTGTGAAAACTATCATTTTCTTTCAATTTGGCTAGTAAAAGATAATTTTTACAAAATAAATAAACAATGTTTAGAAGTTATTACAGAATACCCCATAATCATCCCAGAACCCGATGTCACAAGTGCACGAGCAATTACTAAGGAATCAAATAACTTACAATAACTGTCCGGAATACAAATTGGACATAAAGTTAATACAATACGCTGAAAGAAACTATACTGGCTACGGGTCGCCTAGAGAAATTCAACTCACTTAGTCCCTGTATCATCCATGCTGCTACGCCCAGTAGGCCACTAGAGATACAGGTGTCTGTGCAACAAAAATGCACATCAAGTGTAGCATGAGTACAAAAATAACATGTACTCAGTAAGTATCCCGCCTAATCTCGAAGAAGTAGAGACGAGAGGTTGACTTCGACACTTACTAGTGGTCTAATAATGATACGCCAATAATATAATCAATCGAGGATTTTTATAAACATGATTGTAATTCAATAGAATGAAGCAAGTAAATAATTTTTTCTTTCACAGGAAATTCCCAAAGTCCTTTTCATCATTTATACATTTATTCTCAAGTGGGGAAGAAACACTTTCACATTAATAAATTTCAAAGCAAGCAATACAAGTATGCGCAAATCATGTTGAGGACTTACGACACGATCCAATAATATTTAAACTGTGCACTGCTAGTGGATCGAATGGCACGAACCATAGATGCATCTATTACCGCGCTCGATAAACACACATGCGACGTGGTCAAATATAAATAAACACAACCAACAATCAATCAAGAGTACATCAGGGAGAAATTATTCAAGGAAAAACAATTTCTCTATTAAAAATCAAGAAACGATGTCCAGTCTTTTAAAAAATTGTTATACACATTCAATATGTTTTAAGCATTTTTAAATTGACAACAATATATCAATTATTGCAAGTAAAGCATGCTATTGGGTCCTAGACTACCCCGACTTAAGCATAATAGTAGTTACGCATGGACTCTTGTCACCTCGTGCGTACGTAGCCCTCACAACTAACAACACATTTACAATTAATTCACCTATGAGGACAATTCCCTCTTACAAGGTTCGAAAGGAGACTCACATCGCTCCAAAGTTCCATAATTGGCATTCCATGCCCTTTCGAAGACTCAAATTGATGCACAATGCTCCAAAACTAGCCAAATATTATGCAAATCCATTAATATATGTTCAATTACTCATATAATCCATTTTATAACAATTCCTAACCTCGATCGAATAGTTGAAAAAATGCCCTCAGGCCCACGTGCCCGGATTCCGAATTTTTTTCGAAGATAAAGTTTACCTATAACCTCACGGACTCAATTATATAATTTACTCTCAATTTCATGTCCAAAATCATGGTCAAATCCAATAATACAAATTTTCTAGGTTTTCCCTCAAACCCCAAGTTTCTACCAGCTTCCATACTTTAATTCGTAATAATACCACATATTTAACTCAAAAGGGGTGGAATTAACTTACCTCATGTTTGATGATGAAATCCCCCTCTTCCAAGGTTCCAAATCGCCCAACCAAGAAGAAAAATGGAGGATAATGAGCCAAATCTCGATTTTTAAAGAACTCACTGCCTCCAACACTTCCATACTTGCAGTCACTTGGCCGCTTCTACGGTTTCGCAGGTGCAGCACTTGGCCCACTTCTGTGATCCTCCTCCAGCCCCCTCCTCTTCGCATCTGCGCCTTCTTCACCGCAGGTGTAGTCCCACTTCTGCGGCAGGGCGACCGCATTTGTAATGCCAGCACCCCCAGCCAAAGTCGCATCTACGACCCTCATGGCCACTTCTGCGGCTCTTCACCTGCAGCCAAAACCTCACAGGTGCGGTTACACCAGATACCAACTACTTCAATCCTTCATCAAATTTCTGAATTGGATCCGTTAACCTTTCGAAATCCACCCGAGTCCCCCCGGTCCCCCCGGTCCCCCTCCAGTCACACTAACCAGTTCCAAAACACATTACGGACTTGCTTAAGGCCTCAAATTATATCAAACAATGCTAAAATCATGAATTACACCCCAATTCGAACTCTATGAACTTTAGAACTTTAAACTTCTACATTCGATGCCGAAACCTATCAAATCACGTCCGATTGACCTAAAATTTTGCGCACAAGTCATATTCGACATTATAGACCTACTCTAACTTCCGAAATCGAAATTCGACCCCAATATCAAAAAGTCCACTTCCGGTCAAACTTCTCATAAACCTTCAAATTTCTATCTTTATCCAAATGACTCCAAAATGACACACGGACCTCTGAATTCACTTTCGATCGCGCTCCCAACACCAGAATCACTATACAGAGCTATTCCCAGACTCGAAATCTCAAATGGACATTGATAAAACTGAAATGAACTTCAACCCAAACTTACGTAATTCCTCCAAAATGCTAACTTCCACAATAGGTGCGGAAATATTCCCGGGTCTTCCAAAACCCGATCCGGACATACGTCTAAGTCCGAAATCATCATACAAACCTGCTGGAACCTTTTAATCCCGATTATGAGGTTGTTTACTCAAAAATTCAATCTTGGTCAATTCTTTTAACTTAATGCTTTCGAAATGAGAATTCTCCTTCCAAATCAACTCCGTACTTTCCGAAATTCAATTCTGACCATGCGTACAAGTCATAATACCTAAAATGAAGCTATTCATAGCCTCAAACTACTGAACGACGCGCTAGAGCTCCAAAGAACCGATCAGATCATTACAAGATCAATGTAAATGAATGTAATGCATGAGAAGTACGTCAATTAAATCCTTCGTAATGTCACAAGACCATTACGCATTACCATTTTTATTACCTTATGATGTCTCGTATGAATTTGTTGTAGCTTCATCCATAACTTAGCAAATTTTTGCTTCCAACTTTAAAACTCATGAACAACATTACTAATTATGAATGGGACTTTGATTACTATAAGAAAAGGAGTCCACAAATACCGTTCAATATTTTGCCTTAAAAAATGAGATAAGTTGGCGCATATATCCTTAAGTCTTGCCACCTAAATACACTTTAATGCTTTGTAAGCATGCTTATTCCTGAAATGTGACACCACCTCCTTTATTAGTCATACTTTACATTAATTTTCTTGGTCCCACATGGACAAAATAACTATTACACTTATCCACTTAAATAAATAATTAACCATTTACCTTCATAATTAAGAATTATCTCAAATTACTTAAAATACTATTCACTTTTAATACACCTTACAACCATGGTCATGTGGTAACTTGTATGACAGTGGTCTATAAATATGGAGTATTGTAGCTTGGACCGTATTTTATACCCAAATTGTCAAACTTCGACGGAACTCATTTTCTTCGATTCGCTTACCCTATCACCTTCATGAATTAACTTATCATTTGTTTGAAATAGCATAATACTTATAATCTCCAAATAATCTTGTCCTTGAACTAATCTCAATTATCTTACGACAATTCAACGTACAATACTACAGGGTATAACATCGTCAAAATATAATACTATGAAGCATAACATCATCGTAATATAATAGTTTGGAGCATAACATCAACGTAATACTGCGAGGCATAACATAGGGTTTACCTATTTTTTCCTAAATTCGATTATTATTGATTTTGCATGATATTGCTTCCTCATTTACATTTGATTTTACAGTGTTTCCTTGTTTACTTGTTTAATTTTTACTATTATATAATCCTCTCCCCATTCCTTTTAGACACACTGGAATTGATAAGGTTTACTAAAAACTGAAGTTATTGCTCTTTGTTCTCTAAATACTCTTGTTCTATATTCTGGTTTTTGGCCGGCTGAAAGCCAAGACCAGAAAATTCTGGGTTCTTGCTCTATGTTGATATTCAGAATACTGTGGTCTTTGTTATTTCTTGTTTTTCGCTTAACTGGTGAGTTGTTGGACTTTTTTCACTTCATTCCTATTTAATTTTCATTTGCATATGTTTTCACTTCTGGAGATCGTAACTTAATGTATTTTCTAGGTTGTTCTTGTGTGCAATTCTAATTGCTTTAATTCAATTTTAGGTCTCTTTAGCCTTTGACTTCATTAGCTGAAACATGCCTACATCTAATTTGAGTTAATTTGATTCTTTTCAGGCTTATCTAGCCTATGTGCTACAACTTACTGACACATTTTAGCCTCTCCTTGGTGTTTAATTTTGTTATCAATCATGCTTTATTTACATAATTCTTGCAATGACCTGTTCTCATCCTGTCTAAATTTTGTTGCCTATTAATATGATTCTCACTAGGATCTATACTTAGCAAATTTGAACCTTTTCTTTTTATAAGTCTGCGTACACTAATCCTGCAAACCTATCTTGTTAATATGTGACTACCTATGCATTAGGTGTTGAACTTGCTCCTCTAAAACTTTGTTAAGTCTGTTCCTCAAACCTAAGCCTGTTCTGTTATTTGCTCTATGTGCTCAACTTGATTATGTTTGTATCCTTCAGTGCCATCCCTCAATCTTAGTTTATTCTCTTTAATTTGTTACCTGTGCTCTTTTGAGTTCTCATTCTTAGCTGGCTGAAAGTCAAGGCTATCAAAGCTCTTGCTACCGACTTCCCTAGTGTGAGCACTGCCCAGGGTCCATTTGAGGCCCTTGTGAACTCTAACACACTAGGATTTGAGTCTTTGATAATTCCCCCCGATACTGAAACCTGTACTATCCCTGAACCTCCTCTATTAATCTCCCTAGTGTGAGCACTACCCTAGGTTCTTCAAGCCCTTGGGAAATCTAATGCACTAGGATCCAAGGTTCTTTGCCATTTTTCCTCATTGCTCAACTTTGCCCCTTTCTACTTACTGAATAAGCCAATGGGCCTGTGTACATGCCTGTCTTTTTGAATCTTTGATGGCTACTGGATTCTGGCTATGACTTCTGTGCTATTGTGAAGCTATGTGGACTCGAAATCAAAGGCCTGAACTGATCGGGTATACTTTAGGCCTGTCTTAGGCCCACTATAGTTATTTTGTAACTTTGTAACTTATTTCATTCATTGGGCCCGTAATAATGATGTAATAACAATTGAGGTTTAGTAAAATTTGGAAAGTGGGTCTATTCTAATATTTGCATGAAATGGGTAGAAATCCTGCCTATAGGTGTTTAATTTGCTCGAACATATTTTGTTCCTATGTGTGTTAGCCAACCTGCCTATAAGACATCAATGTTCAATTCATTCCACATATTCTGCTTCTACATGATTGCTAGATATCATACCTATAGGAAATAAAATGACCAATCTTTCAATTGCAGCATATTCACTAGATACCATGATCATAGGATTATATTAGTTCATGTTTTACAAATCTGCTTTTTAGAAATCCTGCCTATAGGATAATCCCACTCACTTTTAAGTGTTAATATTGAACTTTCAAATACTGTTTCGCTGCCACTGTTAAAAATCATGTTTACAGGATCAAACTAAGTAATTTTGAATATCTTCCAGGGTTATCACTGGCAACTACTGCACCTAGATATCATGTCTATAGGTTTAAACACTTATAATCTGTAATTTTAGTAATCAGTATGCAATACTAGACTCCTCGAAATATATGGTTATTCAGAAAACATGCCTTAAAATAACACCATACATTTGAATCTGCCTACATGTTTGAACTCCAAAATTACATAAAAATCATGTCTGTAGGGCTTAATGGCTTTAACTCTTTTCAATTTTGAAACTGTCAAATGCCTAATTTGTTTTTTTTGTGCATTTGTTGTCTAAGTGTGGAGGCTAACTTGAGCTCTTAATTGCTTTTATGTGAAGTCCAACCTGTTTTGTATGTCTCCTAGTTTTCTCATTTTTACGACCTAAGTTAGGTCCAGAACCACCAAAAATAGAGGTCCAAACGCCTCCTGGACCGTAGGCATGTGATGGATAGTGCACGTATAGGGTGCGAGTTATAATTGAACTAGTACGCTTTAGGTAACAACTTAAAGATAGTAATCGGGTAGCAGGAGATAATAGTATGTGCCCGCTGAATAATATGAGTAATACCCCATCTTGAGGGGGTTACGAAGTATTATTTATGTTGCATGGGGTGATCCTTTAGGCTAAAAAACTTAGGACCACCCCCTTATCTTGTCTTTAAATAAATTATTTTTAATAATGAACTTCCCAAACTACTTGTTTTTTTTTTGACTTTGATCACGTAGACTAATTCATATAATTCGAGTTCGGCCGGGACCCACAATTGTAGACCTCAATGAGTGCCTAACACCTTCTCTTCGAGGTAATTTCGAGCCCTTACCCGATCTTTGGTGACACAAAATAGTCAAATAGAGTTACTTGCAAATAGGTGCCTTAACGTACCTCAAACCTGTTACGTGGCGACTCTTCGCTTTTAACACCTTCCTTAAAAGAATTATCACGTGTCGAAACCCGACTTCGCGAGAAAAAGAGGCGCAACAATCGGCCTCCATATGTCTCAAATCTAGCCACAAACAATATAATACAATCAATACAGGCTAAATGAATTAATTCCATAAGAAAATATGAAGTTATAAATCAAAAATCCGAAATCAGCTCAAAGCAGCCTCCCGGGCTCACGTTTTGAAATCCCACAAAAGTCACAAAATCCAAAAGCACATTCAACCATGAGTCTAACCATACCAAATTCATCAAAATCTGACACCAAACAGCCACCCAAATCCGCCGAATCTACACTCCAAATCCCTAGCCTCAAACCCCCAAATTTCACCTCAAAACCACACAATCTAGGTGGAAAAATCAATAGGGAAACAAGATTATTGATCAAAAACAGGTACAAGGAGTTTACCTCAAGAATACCCCTCGAAAATCCTCTCAAGAATCGTCAAAAACCGAGATCAAAATGTTAAAAATGGTAAAATCTCGGAACCCTTATTTTTATATGTTCTGCCTAGGCTTTCCGCACCTGCAACAACTAAGTCGCTTTTGCAGCGTTGCAGAAGCGATCTACCAGCCGCATCTTCGATTTCTTCCGCTTTTGCGGTCCCTCTCTATGCTCTTACAGACTCGCTTCTCCAAGCAACAACTCCGCTTCTGCGAAACCAATTCACATTTCTATTTTCGTGTCTGCGTCAAATGCACCGCACTTGTGGCCTCGTAGATACGAAAAGACCCTCGCACCTGTGACCTCTGCCTATTTCCTTTCTAGCCACTTCTGCGGTCCTCTTCTTCTTTTGTGAGCTCGCATCTGCGGTGCCCACTCTGCAGGTGCGATTACACCAGCAACTGCAAATCATCAGCAATTTTTTAAGTTCAAAACTTGATCCGTTAACCACCCAAAATCCACCCGAGACCTCCGAGACCTCAGCCAAACATACCAACAAGTCTTATTACCCAATACGAGCTTATTCTAGCCCTCAAATCACCTCAAACAACGTTAAGAATACGAATCACACATAGATTCAAGCCTAATGAACTAAGAAAATTCTAACTTCTTCAAACAATCCCGAAACCAATCAAATCACGTTCGAATGACCTCAAATTTTGCACACAAGTCACAAATGAAACCACAGATATACTCCAACTTACGAAATCCAAATCCGACCCCGATATCAAAAATTCCACACCCTGTCAAACTTTCCAAATTTTTAACTTTCGCCATTTCAAGCCTAATTCAACTACGGACCTCCAAATCACACTCCGGACACGCTCCTAAGTCCAAAATCACCCAATAGAGCTATCGTAACTATCAAAACTCCATCCATGAGTTGTTTATACTTAAGTCAATATCCGGTCAACCTTTTCAACTTAAGCTTTCCATTTTGAGACTAAGTGTCTCAATTCATTTCAAAATCCTTCCGGACCCGAACCGACTAATCCGGTAAGTCATAATATAACTATAATATATAAAATGATTAGTAAATAGGGGAACGGGGCTACAACTCTCAAAAAGACCAACTAGATTGTTACAATTATGCTCCCAAGTATCCTTGATCAGTGTTGATTTAGCTGTAATGTGCCTTAATGACTTCTCATGTTTACTTAGACTTCATACTTTCCATTTCTGTTGTGATCTCTATCCCTACACACTGCTTTTCTACATTCTATTGCTCTATAGTCGAAATTATTGTTGATAAACCTAACTAGGATAAGCCTGTAAGTTCATAAGTTTATATCCTTCACCATTTAACTGAAGCATGAGAAATATAAGTGTTTAAGACTTTAAGTGCTCTCATTCTCTATATAAATGTCTGTTAGCTCTAATAATAGCTTTTTGAGTTATTATTATGATAGTTTTATACTCACATCTTACTATTGCTTGCATCTATATGAAACATTCGTATTAATGTAAACTCTTGTAAACCCCAATAACTCTTCTACATGTATATTTTTCCACCATCAAGGTGTCTTTCATTAAATAAATCTCATGATTACTTTCAAGCTTGAGTATAACTACCTTATGTTTAGAAATAAATATCAGTCTGTATAGCTGAAGTTTAAACATGTTTGGGCACAATACGTTCCTTGTCTTTAATTCCTCATGTCATTACTGATTTTGTGAAGCTTTACCTGGCTTTGTAAGATCACTAAAGTTTAGTTGATTTTTAAATGTTGTGTGTTCCCCTCTTTGGCTTCATGATTCCATGCTTTGTTTTGAAATTGTACGCAGTCCTCTCCTTCCTGCTAATTTGAACTGAACCTGGTCTTCTAATCTTATGAAAAGTTCTTTATTGATACTACCTGGACATATTAGGTTACTTAAGTTAATACTATTATGAAAATGCCTTTAAAAAGTTCTAAGTAGTGTTATTAATGTACGCATATGCTAGTGGAAAGGCCTAAGCTAATCAACTCATAATAAGTCTACCAAGGTAGATGTATCCATTTCTGGGTTGCTGCGTATTAGAGATGTGTGTTCTTTCTCTATTCTTTGAATGTGATCCTAAGTGTATAGATCTTTAACAATAATGCTATAATCTATTTATAAAATGAAGTTGTTTTGTATCCTTATGTTATTCTGTTAAGAGAGAAAGTATACATTTGTGGTAGGGAATATTGTAGTATTTAGTTTAAATTGAAAGTGCCTCATTGACACCTAAACCCATAGAGGAAAATGAGCCATTAGTGGTTAGGACATTTGGTAGTGGAGTTTAACTCTTGGTTGGGCTGCTCTTCCCGGCACAAGCATTGTCCTAGGCCTTGAGACCCTTGGGAACTTTGAAGTGTTGGGGGATTCAAAGGGACATCGACTTTGAGTAGAATTCTCTCCTTAACCCTTAATTCATTGACACTTGTTGTTCTTTAGGGGTTTAATGTTTAATGACAACGAAAGATTTTCAATGTAAATTATTTGCCATGTATAACTACCACATTAGTATAAATTTCTCATAGTATTTGAGTATTGATAGTTTATTACATTTCTGCTTCGATCATTTACTTATATGTCTGTTGCATGGCTAAACATATGAAATATGTATCTAATGACTTTCTCTTTCTTTTGGACATGTACATTTTTTTGGTCCTACTGATTTCTTGAGGAACTTAGGCCCAAACCCAGCCTTGCTGCATTATTTCTGGAAAAGTTTGAAGTCAGCTGCTGCCGTCCCTTTACTGTTGGGCCTGCCACTTTGAGCCCCAATTTTAAAGTCCAATTCTCTCCTTTAACCCATTTATTATTGTTGATAAGTTATGGTACTTTGAGTTTTGATGATTTGCCAAACAGTCTTGAGGAACCATTTGTGATCAGCTCCTTAGGTTTGGTTCTTATGAAGAATATGGATGATTCGTAAGGGGAACAATGTGGAGATCTGGTTCTCAGGGGGAATATCAATTCTAAGTTTGTCATCATCAAAAAGGGGGAAATTGATAGGTTACAAGTACCTTGGGCATAAATACTTTACTTTATGTTTTGATGATTTAACAAACTTACCATCCACAACCAGATAAGGAACCTATTACACATTTACAAGACCTTGAGATCACAAAGTTCTAGGTTGGTATCCAGCGTGGGATATAACTCAACTCTTCAGTGTGAAAGAAACAGCTGAGGGAACAGGTCCCTATCAGTTCCTGGGGAGACTATATAAAGTCAACTCTCTAGTTGGAAAGTTGCTACCTGCACATGCTACTGTACAGGAACAATCCAGCAGTCTAATTTCTGTGGAAGGCTTTTTACCTACCTTGCTTACATCATTGTAAGCGAAGTCACACATGTATAACTACAGTCAAAAAAGGTAAAACAACTAACTTCATGAGAGAACTAGATAAAGGACCTGAAGCATGCCCGGTACAATTATTCAAGTTAATCGACTCAAGATAATATGGGCAGTGTGCCTTTAGATTCACAAGAACTAGATTAGGGACCTGATCCCTTGGTGTTCCCCTGGCAGAAGTATAAGTCAACTATACAGTTGGAAAGCAACTGCAAAAAGTGACTGCCTGAAACTATACACGCAATAGTGTAGTAGTCACTTCCCATTGGGAAGAGGCATGTACTAACCAAGAATTAACATCACCATGGTAATGGTTTTGTAGTATAAACCTGGTGCAAGGCACAATGCATTCTTTTTAACACTTGCAAAATCAGAAAACAAAATATCCTCTCAAGTGCTTGCCACAACCCCTCTCAAGAACAAAGTTGTTGCAATCTCAAGGACCGGATCGAAGATTGAAGATATCTTAAGTCCTTAGGTTTGTTGAGTCTTTGTTATTTGTTTTTCATTTGTAACTCACACTTAGCTTAGTTAGACGCATTGTGTAGGAAACGTTTTGTAAATCATAAACCCTTGTGTTTGTGTCTTGGCTAGAGTTAGTCGAGTTATGAAGCCTTTATAATAGAGTTATTATAAAGTGGCTTGTAATAGTGTTATTACAAGTTAGAGTGATTGAAGTCTTTGTAACTAGAGAGTAGCGAAGTGGCTTGTGGTAAGAGTATCACAAGTTAGTTAAAGTCTTTGTAACTAGAGAGTGACAAAGTGGCTTGTAGTAAGAGTACCACAAGTTAGTTGAGTTGAATTCTTTGTAATGGAGTCATTACAAAGTGGCTTGTAATAGGTATTTACAAGTTAGTTGAGTTGAATTCTTTGTAATGGAGTTATTACAAAGTGGCTTGTAATAGGTGTTTACAAGTTAGTGAAGTTGCTACAAGTGTAGGTCGTAGTTTTTGTCCCCTTGAGTTGGGATTTTTTCACATAAAAATCCTCTGTGTTCTTTATTTATTGTTGACTGGGAACAATTAGAGAACCTGATTCCATATACTGGTTGGTTTACAGCTTGTTGCTTACAGTGGGAACTGATAGAGAATCTGGTTCTCTATACAGTCTGGTGGACGCTTAGTTTCTAATAATTGATATCAGAGCAGGCTCTTTCTAAAAGGTTAACACCTATAAAGGATCTACATGGATGCTCCACCAAACTTCGAGAAAAGTCAATCAACCAATAAACCATAAAGATTTTAGAAAATGGTTCATAGAAATGGAGGTTCTCCCAAGAAAGGTAGTTCTAGCAGAAACACTAAAGGATATGATTGTGGTCACAAGTACGGAGAACCTGGGCATTGCATCAAAGACTGTCCATTTCTAAAACAAGAGCATTACAAACACAACTCCGACAAAGTAGAAAAAAGGAACTTTGTTCCTGACAAACTATTCAGCCGAAAAAGTACAGTTGACAATGTTATGAAGCAAGCTCTTACTGCATGGGGAGACTCCTCCAGTGAATCAGAAGAGGAACCGATTGCAGAAAGCAGCTCCTTGATGGAAGTGGAAAATGAAGCAAAAGAATATGATTGATTGTTTGCATTGATGGCTCAGTCCAATGAGGATGAAGAGGATGACAATGCTGAGGTAAATTTCAAGGATGTTTAGAGATGAAGTCCTACTCTTCGAAGAAATTGATGCCATTAGCAAATGTTCTAATTGATACATATCATATTTTTGTTAATGATAAAGATACCCTAATCATAGAGCTAGTAGATGCTGAAAAATCTAGAGATAATTTGATGGTAGTGGTTGTTGACTTGAAGGAAACCATAGAGAACCTTAGCAAAGAAAAGAATACTCTAGTAGAGAAAATTGCAGCTATTGAGCAAGAAAGGGATGATATGGTAGTTACCATTGAAGATTTAAGGGAACAAGTGGAAGAAGTAACTAGAGAACATAAATTGTTAAAAAAACAATCAAAAAAAATGGATGGACAACATCGAGGGAGAGGAAATGGCTAGTGAGGCTCAACTTGAGTTTGAGAGTGAGCTTAAGAAAGTTAAAACAAGTCTTGTTGTTGAGCTTGAAAAGAATAGACAACTTCGGGAGGATTTAAAAAAGGTTAAAAATGATCTTGATAAGTCACTTAAATGGACCCGATCCTCTGATGTGATAACGTCTATGTACAGGAGTAATGGTAGAAACAAGCAAGGCATCGGGTTCTAAAAGGCTAAAACCTCTTATAATCCCCATAGGATGTATGTAACTATGTCTGATAATAGGTTGTGTAGTCACTATGGTCAAACTGGTCATTACAAGGACTCTTGTAAAGTTAAAATTCAGTCTTTACAGAAAAACAAAATTTTTGTTGAAAAGAAGCGTACTGATGAGGAACCTGGTTCCGTGAAAAGAAAATATGTGCTGCCTACATGGGAAAAAAGAAGCTTGATCTGCCCGTTCTATCATTACAAGGGACCCAAGCTGGCTTGGGTTTCTAAGTCTAATCATTGATTTAGTGTGTAGGGAACAGTGAAAGGGAGCAGTCAAAAGTGGTACATGGATAACGACTGCTCGAAGCTTATGACTGGAAGTACAAATGATTTCCTTTCACTTAAGGCCCTGCAAGGAGAGAGTGTATCTTTTGAAAATGGCATGAAGGGATACATTCTGAGAGCTGGAAGGATCGCACAGTCTCTTCCCCACTCTATTGAAAATGTGTACTTCATGAAAGGGTTGAAGTATAGCTTGCTGGGTATTTCCCAAATATGTGACAAGGGGACCTTAGCTGTCTGAGTGTTGTTAATGATAATGCTGAGCTATGGCACAAAAGGCTGGGTCATGCAAGTTTCACGCTACTAAACAAATTAGTCAAGAAGGACCTGGTCCATGGTCTGCTCAAGTCAAGCTCGAAGGATCACAGGGTGTGTAATGCATGTGTAAAAGGAAAGCAAGTCAGATCCTCTTTCAAGCTCAAAAAGGAAGTTAGTATCTCAAGGCCACTTGATCTCCTCCATATGGATCTATGTGGACCTATGAGGATGCTAAGTAGAGGAGGAAAGAGGTACATATTTTTGTCATTATAGATGATTACCCTAGATTTACATGGACCTTGTTCCTCAGAACTGAAGATAAGACTCCAGCTAACATAGAGGAACCTGATCGCTTAATCACAGTATCTGAAGCAGAAACAAAGTTGTGAATGGTGTATATGGAACTCCAGCTGTTGAGAAATTCAAACCAAATTAAAGACAAGAAACTCACTTGCCTTCTCAGCCTTTCTTTTTCAAATAGAGCCTAAGAATATCAAGGAAGCATTGAAAGATGCTGACTGGATTATAGCTATGGAATAAGAGCTCCGTCAACTTGAGAGGAAAGAGGAACTATGCGTGGAACCTGGTTCCACGACCTGCTGACAGAACTATTATAAGAGCTAGGCTCCCCGTGCTTGGTGTGAAACCTTGTCAAAATACCTTCTAGAAAATGGCTTTACAAGAGGGAAAATTGACAACAATCTTTTTCTGAAGAAATCAAAAAGGAACCTACTCATTGTGTAGATCTATGTTGATGGAATCATCTTCAGAGCAATAGTTGACTCTCAATGTGAAGAATTTGCAAAACTCGTGGAAAGTGAGTTTGAAATGAGTACGATGGGGGAACTGAATTTCTTCTTACATTTACAAGTGAAGCAAACTTCCAAGGGGAAAATGATAAGACAACAGAAGTACATCAAGAAGCTGCTTAAGAGATTTGACATGGAGACATATAAAATCATTGACACTCCCATCACCACAGCTACTTGTCTAGAATTGATGAACCTGGTTCCCCTATAAATCAGACCATGTATAGAGGTATCATAGGTCTATTTCTATAGCAGATCGGATATTTTTTTTAGTGTGGGTCTGTTTGCCGGGTTTCAATCCAATCCAAAGGAATCTCAGATGAAAGCTGCGAAGAGAATCCTAAGATATCTCAGAGGGATGCAAGACCTGGTTCTCTGCTATCCCTCGGGAGATAACATTGAATTGGTTGGATATGCTAATACTGATTATGTTGAATATCTAGTGGATAGAAATAGCATATCTGGAATGGCTCATTTCCTTGGAACATGTTTTATCTCATGGGGTGCAAGGAACAAAACTCAGTAGCTCTCTCAACAGCTGAAGCAAAATATGTTGCAATTGCCTCGTGTTGTGCTCATTCACTGTGGATCAAGCAATAATTGGAAGATTTTGGTTTATACATTACTGCTTCTATATGATAAAACCAGTGCTCTCAACATGGCAAAGAACCTGGTTCAATAAAAGAAAACCAAGTACATTGATGCTAGACACCATTTTCTCAGGGGCAATATTGTAAAAGGTTCAGATTTGTATGAAGTTTTGGAAGACGAAGGATCAGGTAGCAAACATCTTCACCAAGGTGCTGCGTAGGGAATATTTTGAAAGAAATTGTCTGGAGTTGGGGTTGATCAAGCTCAACTAAGTACCTAGTCCCTCGATGATTGGCTAAGTTAAGAAGGAAAGGTACAATGCTAAAAAGTATTTTTTGACGACATCTAACTCAATTCTATACCGTTATAGTTATACACATATGGCAGTTTCAAGACAATAAAACAAGTAAGAGTGACATTACACTTCTAGGAGTCATTGCTCAAAATTTTTAAAAACCGTCCCGGAACCTGGTTCCTGCGACTCAGGTTAGTAGTCTCTTCAATACTTATATGCCTTTTTAATCTATTGAAGTGTCATATCATTAATTTTTTTCTACCTTTCTCCTGCCTCTCCTCCTAACTTTTGAAGTCCAAAATGTTAAACCTTTTCTGAACTGATCCGTTGCCCCAAAAAGGCACTTCTCTATCTTATAACCGAATAAAACCGATTCTTTTCTTCAAAACCAAAATTAACCTTGTCTCAAAATAATCCTTCTTTCCAAATATGCCAGAAGTGAATCCAACTCTATCACTTTCCAAAAAACCTAACTTCATCAGAATCAAAACCCCAAGAATTCTTTGGTAGATTTTGATGGAAGTTTAACTGAAAGGGAATGGGGTAGATCTAATATTCTAGAGCGTGAGGCTGAAGTTGTTGCTGGATTGTGGAAGCCTTGAAGGATGGAGAAATTAGTAAATGTGAGGACTGAATGAGGGAACTGATCCCTCAAGTCCTTCTCACGAAGTCAATTTTAATAATTATCTTTTTTTTTTCTTTAAGCTCTGTGTATAAATGAACTTCTGATCCAGTAAAAAGGATTGATGAAAAGTAGGCTGATTGATGATGAAGTGGTGTGACCTACTGATGTGATTGTGGAAGAGAGAATGAAACGAAATCTTTACCTGTGAGAAAGAATTAAAAAAGAAGGGTTAGCTGAGAAAGATGCAGCAGAAAATATGTACCTAAGGGTAAACAGATTGAGAAGAAGAAGAGGGAGACATGGCTGCTCAGGGATAGAAAGGGTACTGTAAAACCTAGTTCCTTACAAAAGAAAAAGGTTGAGCCATTAGGTTTGGAGGGAGAAGACTTTGAAGTCTCAAAAACTGTTGTAAGGCAGAGTGTTGACTCTGATATTGACTGAAAAATGGAGGAAGTTCTTGACATTGTTGAGTTCAAAAAGTAGAATCACCTCTTTGTTCCTCCAAGTCCCAATGTTTCTGAAGAAGAAGTAAAAACTTCTATGTTTCATGTGATACTATGATGCTATATGTGCATGGTACTGAGTCTGTTCGTGATGAGACGAAGTTTGGGGAGATTCTTGGTGATCTGATTGATGGTTCAACCTACTCAGATAGGTTGAGAACCTGGTCCTCGAGGACCCTTGGCAGAATAGAATTCTAAGTTGAAGGGTGAGAATGAAAGATTGAGGAAACAGGTGGAGGAACTGAGAGAGAGCAAATGATCATTGATCAAAGGGGAGTAAATGAACGAGCGGACAAGCTCATCAAGGCCTTAGCCCCTTACTTTTCCTCATGCCCAGTGATCCATATCTTTCACTCCTTCCAAATCTCCTTGAATTCTTATCTTCTTTTGATCCCTATATTTGATGACATTGGTACTTTAGTTGTTTAAATTGTCATATTATGTATTGTTAAAACTACTGTTCTTTTATTATACTTACTCCATTATGGTCAATCAATCTATTTTGTGCACTGACATTCACTTGTTGTTCTTGTTATTTTTATGTTGTGTTGCCCAAGTGGCCTGAGTTAATGTTGCTAAACTTCTTTTTGGTTGGGCTTCTTTTGTTATTCTTTTCGATGATGCCAAAAGGGGAAAGTTATATAGGTATCAACATGGGTGTGAAAGTTAGCTCTGCTTGGTGAAAGATAGCTGTGCATGAAAGTTATATAGGTGTCAACATGGGGGAGGAACAAAACCGAAATGATATTTTGTGTTGTGCATGAAAGATGGCCCTGCTTTGCAAGGGGAACATTGCTGACAATATGTTGATTATAGGTCCGATCCGCAGGGAAACATGTGAGGAATCTGGTTATCAAGAGGAATAATAATTTTAGGTTTGTCATCATCAAAAAGGGGGAAATTGATCTAACTTACACTATGTCATGTTTTGATGATGACAAACATTCTTAACGACCTAGGTACGGACTAGATGTGATCAGTGCATGTAAGAAATCTGATTCTCAGAGGGAATAATTCTGGGTCTGCCATTCATCAAAAAAGGGGAAATTTATAAGTGATGGTACTTTGAGTTTTGATGATTTACCAAACAGTCTTGAGGAACCAGTTGTGATCAGCTCCTTAGGTTTGGTTCTTATGGGGAATATGGCTGATTCATAGGGGGAACAATGTGGAGATCTGGTTCTCAGGGGGAATATCAATTCTAAGTTTGTCATCATCAAAAAGGGGGAAATTGATAGGTTACAAGTACCTTGGGCATAAGTACTTTACTTTATGTTTTGATGATCTAACAAACTTACCATCCACAACCACATAAGGAACTTGTTACACATTTACAAGACCTTGAGATCACAAAGTTCTAGGTTGGTATCCAGCATGGCATATAACTCAACTCTTTAGTGTGAAAGAAACAGCTGAGGGAATATGTCCCTATCAATTCCTGAGGAGACTGTATGAAGTCAACTCTCCAGCTAGAAAGTTGCTACCTGCACACGCTACTGTACAGGAACAGTCCAGCAGACAAATTTCTGAGGAAGGATTTTTACCTACCTTTCTTACATCATTGTAAGTGATGCCACATATGTATAAATACAATCAAGGAAGGTAAAACAACTTACTTCATGAGAGAACCAGATAAAGGACCTGAAGCATGCCTGGTACAATCATTCAAGTTAATCGACTCAAGATAATTTGGGCAGTGTGCGTTTCGATTCACAAGTACCAGATTAGGGACCTGATCCCTTGGTGTTCCCTTGACAGAAGTATAAGTTAACTATACAGCTGGAAAGCAACTGCAGAAAGTGACTGCCTGAAACTATACACGCAACAGTATAACAATCACTTCCTATTGGGAAGAGGCATGTACTAACCAAGAATTGGCATCACCATTGTGAATTGAAATCACCATGGTAATGTCTTTTGTAGTATAAACCTGGTATAAGGCACAAGACATTCTTTCCAACACTTGCAAACTTAGGAAACAAAATATCCTCTCATGTTCTTGCCACAACCCTCTCAAGAACAAGGTTGCTGCAACCTCAAGGACCGGATCCAAGATTGAATATATCTTAAGTCCTTAGGTTTGTTGAGTCTTTGTTATTTGTTCTTAATTTGTAACTCCTACTTAGCTTAGTTAGAATCATTATGTAGGAAACCTTTTGTAAATCATAAACCATTGTGTTTGTTTCTTGACTAGAGTTAGTCGAATTTTGAAGCCTTTGTAATAGAGTTATTAGAAAGTAGCTTGTAATAGTTTTATTACGAGATAGAGTGATTACAGTCGTTGTAACTAGAGAGTGACAAAGTGGCTTGTGGTAAGAGAATCACTGTAACGACCAGACTGGTCGTTTTACCTTTTAGAACCCCATTACCTTAACTAAAACTTCCCATGCCTGCTTTAGTTAATTTACGACTTGCGGGAACGGTGGGTTCGGGAGTTAGAAGAGTTTTGAGTGAAATATGTCCAATTGTTTCTTTAGGAATCTCTTAAAAGATCAAGTTTGACTTCGGTCAACTTTTTGTGAAAACGGACCCGAATTCGTGATTTGATGGTCCCGGAGGGTCCCTGGGAAACTATGGGACCTGGGCGTATGTTCGGGATCGAATTCCGAGGTCTCTAGCCCGAGTAATGAATTTTTATTAGAAATTGTTAAATTGAAGTTTTAAAGAATTAAAGAAACTTAGAAATCATTGATTTCCTATGTATTGGTCTCGTATCTTGGTTCCAAAGCTCGGTACAGGTCCGAAATATCATTTAAGACTTGCCCATAAAATTTGGTGTCAATCCGAGTAGTTTAAGGGCGTTTTGACCCGTTAGAGGAGAATTAAGACCTTGAAGTTCATTAGTTTGATTCATTTGGTTTTAGGGGGTGATTACATGATTAGCATTGTTTTGAGCGTTCTGAGGGTTTGAGTAGGTCCACCTCGTGATTTTGGACTTGTCGGTATGTTCGGGCGGGGTCCGGGGGCCCCAAGCGTCAAGCGGACGAGGCTCGAGTGAATTAGAAATTTTGAAAAAAAGGGCTGAGTTTGCTGCTTCTGTCGTAACCGCATCTGCGGTCCTAGGGCCGCAGATGCGGTCATGACTCTGTAGAAGCGGCCAAGGGCAATCCAGGCCAGAACTGCAGAGGGCCTTCCCAGTCGCAGATGCGGCTCCGCAGATGTGGGCCTCAGACCGTAGAAGCGGTCCAGCCCCTTTTGCCCAGTTCTGTAGATGCGGCTCTCTTTTCGCACATACGGGACCGCATACTGCAGAAGCGGAAGTCGCTGGGCAGTGAGCTTCATTTAATTCAAGCTAAAAGACCATTTTTATCATTTTACACTCAACCTTTGGGTGATTTGGGGGCTCTTGAGAGAAGGTTTCCACTTAGAATTTCAAGGTAAGTTATTTCCACTCATTATTAGTTTAAATACATGTATATTAGATAGATTAAACACAAAAAAATTAGTGAAATAAAAGGGTTAAAGCTAGACCTAGGGTTTTAATAAAACTAAAATTTGACCATGAAATTTGTTATGAAATGAACTAGAAATAATATATTATTGATCCTTGGGTTGTAGAGAACAACTTTCTTTGAAAAATCTCGGAATCCGGGCCAGTGGGCCTTGGATCAAAATTTAAGAAATGTGTGAAAAAGGTTGAGACATTGTTTAAATAGTTAGTATTCGATCTCGTAAGCCTATATTGACTAGTTCTTACTTCCTTTAACTAGTTTGTGATAGTTCGGCTCCAAATTGAGGGCTTAGACTTGTTCTTGATATTGGAAGTGCACTTTAGAGCGAGGTGAGTCTCCTTTCTAACCTTGTAAGAGGAAATTATCCTCATAGGCATCATAATTGAATTATTTGTCATTATATTCGGGGGCTACGTACGTACTAGGTGACGAGAGTCCGTGCGTAGCAACTATTATTCTAAGTCCGGGTAGTTTAGGACGCATAAGCATGCTTTACGTGATATTCTAGTTCAGTTTGATTAACTTGGATTCGTATGAACTATTTTGATTAAGATGAATGATACTAGAGAAGGACCGTTATACTGTTTGGTCTTTTAAAAGAGAATAATTGGCATTCCCGTGTATGGCTACTCCTCATATATATATATATTGATTGTTGTTGTTGCTTGTCAATGAGCTTATTTCTGTTTGACCGTGTCGCACGGATGATTCACGAGCGAGGTAATAGATACATCTATGGTTCGAGTCGTTCGACCCTCGGTAGTGCACAGTTTATTTTATGTAGGATCGGGCCCGTACATCCCACGGTGATTATTTGCACATATTTTGTTTAGAAGTCCTTTAAGGGCTGCGTTACATATCTGCTTAGACTATGGGCTAGCATCCATGTTAGTACTTGGGAAAGAACTGTTACACCACGATTATTAAATGTTAATAACTTGTGAAATCCATGCTTATTATGAACTCTTCTCATATTAACTGACCCTAGTAAGTATCGAGTCGACCTCTCGTCTCTACTTCTTCTAGATTAGACGAGATACTTACTGGGTACATATTGTTTATGTACTCATACTACACTTCTGTACTTAATTGTACAAGATCTGAGGCAGATACATCTGGTTATCAGTTCGGTGCGCGCCCTTGAGCTTGTGGTAGAGACTTTCACGGCGAGCTACTTCCTTCCTATGCCGCTCAGTAGCCAGATGAAGTCTTCCTTTACTTTTATTGTCTTTATTTATCTCAGACAGTAGGATAAAGATATTCTTTTATATATTCTATTACATGCCCATACTTGTGACACCAGGTCTTGGCACACACACATTGGTAGACTTACGCTTTGGGTTCTATAATTATGTTACTTACGTTATCTATCACTTTTGGTTTTGAATCCAAATTGGAGTATTTATTTCCCTTAAATTCTGATAAAATGAATATAACAAGTTAGAAATGTTCCGCGTTGGCTTGCCTGGCAACGGCGTCGGGCGCCATCATGACCTGTTATGGAATTGGGTCGTGACAACATGATATCAGAGCACTAGGTTCACGTAGGTCTCACGGATTATGGGCAAACCTGATAGAGTCTTGTTGATCAGTACGGAGACATCTGTATTTATCTTCGAGAGGCTATAGGGTATTGGGAAAGACTACTCTTTATTCACTTCCTATCGTGCAGTGTTTGGTATACTAAATTTCCCTCTTCTATTCTCTCATAGATGGTGAGAACTCGCACCGCTGATGTTCCTAACCTGGGAGGAGCAGCTCCCCCCATTGCTAGAGGCCGAGGTAGAGGCCGGGGGAGGGCACCGACCCGTGGTAGGGGGCGAGGGCGTCCCAGAGTCATTCCAGATGCACCACCACCAGATCCTGTGGGGGATCCTTTTATTGAGGAGCAGGGCGAGGTGCCCGCAGCTGAGCCTACCCCAGCAGATTTCATTACAGCACCGATATTTCAGGAGGTCATGGGCCACATGCTACGGATCATAGATTCAATGACTCAGGCTGGTTTATTTACTGCAGACCCAGCCACCTTACAGGTGGGGGGGGGGGAGGGAGCCCAGATCCCTACTACTCAGGCTCCAGGTCACGCAACTGCAGTATATCAGACTCCGAGTGCAATACCCGCAGATGGGGTTCAATCGGTGCTGCAGTGGCACCCCAGCCCAGGCCAGTTGTGGATGGCGATCCGCTGAAGTTATTGGACGGGGGTTAGCGTCATGAGGATGCCCAGGACTTCATTGACAGGTGCAGGGACCGACTGCACAATATGAGGATATTGGAGTCACATGGGGTTGATTTCACCACTTTTCAGCTAGAGGGCAAGGCCTGTAGATGGTGGCAGTCTTGTGTACTTTGCAGGCCAGTAGGTTCTCCTCCCCTCACTTGGGTCAGTTCACACATTTATTCCTGGATCGATACATCCCACCCTCTAATATGGAAGAGCTGCGATATCAGTTTAAGCATCTAGAGCAGGGTCAGATGTCAGTGACCGATTATGAGGCGAGGTTCTCTGAGTTGTCTCGCAATGCACTCATGATACTTCCCACAGAGGCAGAGAGAGTACAGAGGTTTGTTGTGGGGTTACACCCCACTATTTGATCTGGTATAGCCCGAGAGGTAAAGATGGGTACAGGGTATCAGCTAGTGATTGAGATTGCTCGGAGGATTAAGGGTTATCGTCTGAGGGGTAGAGAGCAGATGCAGTAGGATAAGAGGGCTAGATTTTCAGGAGAGATCAGAGGTGCCCCAGCTAGGGGTAGAGGTCACTTCGGGAGGGATCAGCCCAGCAAGCCCTCATATTCAGCACCACCATCCCCTCCCCGAGGTGCCCCAGCAAGGCCTTATTTCAGTGCAATGCCGGAGGGTTCTTACAGCCCACCAGATACTCATGGTTCCTCCGATGGGTATTTTGGGTATCAGGATTCTTCTAGTGCTCCCTTCAGCGTCGTGCCAGAGAGTTCCTATCGCCCGCCAGCTATCCAGGGTTCTTCTAGTGGGTATTCAGGTCAGTAGACTCAGACTCCAGGGCAGCAGGATATGGTGCCTAGAGCATGCTACGAGTGTGCAGATCCGGGTCATCTGAAGAGGACTTACCCCAGGCTTCAGGGCAATGCAGTGCAGTAAGGTCAGCAGCCCATGGTTTCAGCACCAGCTGCCCAGCCACCTAAAGGTGGAGGGTAGGCTGGTAGGGACCATCCCAGAGGTGGAGGACAGGCAGAGAGAGGTCAGCCAGCTACTATTCAGTCAGGTGGAGGCCAGACAGCCGGTGCTCCAGCTAGATTCTATGCCCTTCCGGCCTGGCCAGATGCATTGGCCTCAGATGCCATCATCACAGGTATTATTTTCGTCGGTGGTAGGGATGCTTCGGTATTATTTGATCCAGGGTCTACTTATTCATATGTATCATATTTGTTTGCTCATTTCCTAGTTATCTCTCCTGAGCCTTTGGACACCCCTATTCATGTGTCCACTCCTGTGGGTCATTCTGTGGTTGTGGATCGTATCTGTCGGTCCTGTGTGATCACTTTTTGCAGTTTCGAGACTAGAGCAGATCTTCTGTTGCTTGATATGATCGATTTTGAGGTCATCCGGGGCATGGATTGGTTATCACCATATCACGCTGTCTTAGATTACCATGCCAAGACTGTTTCACTAGAGATGCCAGGATTGCCGAGATTGGAGTGGAAGGGTTCCACAGTTGATACGCCTAGTAGGGTTATTTATTTCTTGAAGGCTCAGCACATGGTCGAGAAAGGATGTTTGTCTTATTTAGCTTATGTTGAAGACACCACTGTAGAGTCTCAGATGATTGATTCAGTCCCAATAGTTCGAGAGTTCGCCGATGCTTTTCCTTTTGACCTTCCTGGCATGCCTCCGGATCTGGATATTGATTTCTGTATTGATTTGGCTCCAAGCACTCAGCCTATATCTATTCCACCGTACTGTATAGCTCTTAAGGAGTTGAAAGAGTAGTTTGAGGAGTTTTTGGCAAAGGGGTTTGTTAGGCCTAGTGTGTCACCTTGGGGTGCACCGGTGTTATTCGTAAAGAAGAAGGATGGGACTTTGCGGATGTGCATTGATTACCGCCAGTTTAACAAAGTCACCACCAAGAACAAGTATCCATTATCCCGTATTGATGATTTGTTTGACCAGTTGCAGGGTGCTAGGGTGTTCTCTAAGATTGATTTGAGGTCAGGGTACCATTAGCTGAAGATTCGGGACGCAGATGTTCCGAAGATTGCATTCCGAACTAGATATGGTCATTATGAGTTTTCTGGTGATGTCCTTTGGCTTGACTAATGCCCTAGTGACATTTATGGATTTGATGAATAGGTTATTCAGGCCGTATATTGATTCCTTTATTATCGTCTTCATTGACGACATCTTAATATATTCACGTAGCCTGGGGGAGCACGAGCAACATTTGAGAGTAGTGCTTCAAACCTTGCGAGAGCAGAAGCTATATGCTAAGTTCTCTAAGTGTGAGTTTTGTTTAGAGGCAGTGGCATTCTTGGGGCATGTTGTGTCAGGAGAGGGTATCAAGGTGGATTCCAAGAAGAGTGAGGCAGTTCAGAGTGGGCCACGTCCTACTTCAGTGACCGAGATCAGAAGATTCCTGGGGTTAGAAGGCTATTACCGGCGATTCGTGTAGGGTTTTTCATCTATTGCATCACCTTTGACTAGATTGACCCAGAAGGGTGCTCCATTCCGTTGGTCCAATGATTGTGAGGAGAGCTTCCATAGTCTCAAGACAGCTTTGACTACAACACCAGTTCTTGTGTTGCCTTCCGGTTTAGGGATGTATACAGTATATTCCGATGCTTCACGCGTTGGCTTGGGATGTGTATTGATCCAGGAGGGGCCAGTTATTGTATATGCTTCATGCCAGCTGAAGGTTCATGAGAAAAATTATCCTGTACATGATCTAGAGTTGGCAACGATTGTTCATGCTCTTAAGATATGGAGGCATTATTTGTATGGGTTGTCATGTGAGGTTTATACTGATCATCGCAGCTTGCAGCATTTATTCAAGAAGAGGGATCTTAATTTGAGGCAACGCAGGTGACTTGAGTTACTAAAGGATTATGATATCACCATTCTTTATCATCCGGGCAAGGCGAACATGGTCACAGATGCCTTGAGCAGAAAGGCGGAGAGTATGGGTAGCTTGGCATTTATTCCAGCAGCAGAGAGACAACTAGCTTTGGACATTCAGTCCTTGGCTAACAGACTTGTGAGGTTGGACATTTCGGAGCCCAGCCGAGTTCTTGCATGCATGGTTGCTCAGCCTTCATTACTGGGGAGATAAAGGCCCGACAGTTCGATGATCCACATTTGGTGGTCCTCAGAGAGATGGTGCTTCAGGGGGGGTGCCAAGGAGGTTTCTATTGGCGAGGATGGTGTTTTGTGACTCCAGGGTATGTGTTCCTAATGTTGATGGTCGACGAAGAGGATCCTAGATGAGGCACACATTTTACGGTATTCTATCCACTCGGGAGCTACGAAGATGTATCATGATTTGAGGCAGCATTACTGGTGGCGGGGGATGAAGAAAAACATAGTGAAGTATGTGACTAAGTGTTTGAATTGTCAGTAGGTCAAGTATAAGCATCAGAGACCGGGTGGCCTACTTCAACAGACGCCTATACCAGAGTGGAAGTGGGAACGCATCACCATGGATTTCGTAGTTGGGTGCCCGCGGACTTTGCAGAAGGTTGATTCAGTGTGGGTCATTGTGGATAGGTTGGCCAAGTCGGCCCATTTCATTCCAGTGGCGACTACTTATATAGCGGAGAGGTATGCTCAGATTTATATTTGGGAGATAGTCCGATTGTATGGTGTGCCAGTTTCCATCATATCAGACAGAGGCCCTCAGTTCACATCCCATTTCTGGAGAGATGTTCAGAGTGAGTTGGGGACCCATGTAGATCTTAGCACAACATTCCATCTTCAGACCGACGGACAGTCAGAGCGAACAGTTCAGATTTTAGAGGATATGCTTAGACCATGTGTGATTGACTTTGGAGGGCAGTGGGATCAGTTCTTGCCTTTAGCGGAGTTTTCGTACAACAATAGCTATCAGTCCAGCATAGAGATGGTCCCGTACGAGGCTTTATATGGTCGACGTTGTCGCTCTCCTATCGGGTGGTTTGAGCCCGATGAGGCTAAGTTACTTGGTATAGGATGCTTTGCATAAGGTGAAGTTGATTCAGGAGAGGCTTCACACATCTCAGTCCAAACAGAAGGGTTATGCGGATCAGAAGGCACGTGATGTATCATCTATGATTGGCGAGAAGGTTCTCCTGAAGGTCTCTCCAATAAAGGGCATTATGAGGTTTGGAAAGAAGGGAAAGTTGAGCCCATGGTTTATCGGTCCCTTTGAGATGTCGAGACGAGTTGGGGAGGTTGCCTATGAGCTTGCTTTACCCCCAGTTTATTAGGAGTTCATCTAGTTTTTCATGTATCGATGCTTCGGAAGTATCATGCCGATCTATCACATGTGTTGGACTTCAGTACCATTCAGTTGGATGATAGTTTGGGTTACAAGGAGGAGCCAGTTGCCATTGTTGATAGACAGGATCGCCAGTTGAGTTTCAAGAGGATTTCTGCGGTGAGGGTCCAGTGGAGAGGCCAACCAGTTGAGGAGGTGACCTGGGAGTCCGAGGAGGACATGCGGAGCAGATATCACCACTTATTCAGCAGTTCAGGTACCTTTCTATGTCCGTTCGAGGACGAACGTTTTTTAAGAGGTGGAGAATGTAATGACCCGACATGTCCTTTTACCTTTTAGAACCCCATTCCTTTAACTAAAATTTTCCGTGCTTGCTTTAGCTAATTTATGACTTACGGGGACGATGGGTTCGGGAATTAGAAGAGTTTTGAGTGAAATATGTCCAATTGTTTCTTTAGGATTCTCTGAAAAGACCAAGTTTGACTTCCATCAACATTTTGGAAAAATGGACCCGAATTCATGATTTGACGGTCCCAAAGGGTCCGTGGTAAAATATGTGACCCGGGCGTATGTCCAGAATTGAATTTCGAGATCCCTAACCCGAGTAATGAATTTTTATTAGAAATTGTTAAATTGAAGTTTTAAAGAATTAAAGAAACTTAGAAATTATTGATTTCCTAAGTATCAGGCTCGTATCTTGGTTCTGAAGCTCGGTACAGGTCTGAAATATCGTTTAAGACTTGCCCATAAAATTTGGTGTTAATCCGAGTAGTTTAAGGGCATTTTGACCCGTTAGAGGAGAATTAAGAACTTGAAGTTCATTAGTTTGATTCATTTGATTTTAGGGCGTGATTCCTAGATTTAGCGTTGTTTTGAGCATTCCGAGGGTTCGAGTAGGTCGGCCTAGTGATTTTGGAATTGTCAGTATGTTCGGGCTGGGCCCGGGGCCACCTAGCGTCAAACGGACGAGGCTCGAGCAAAGTAGAAATTTGCTGCTTCTGTCATAACCGCATCTGCGATCCTAGGGCCGCAGATGCGGGACCGCAGGTGCAGTCATGACTTCGCAGAAGCGGCCAAGGGCAATCTATGCCAGAACCGCAGAAGCGGCTTCCCAGCCGCAGATGCGGGCCTCAGACCGCAAAAGCCGTCCAACCCCTTTTGCCCAGTTCCGCAGATGCGGCTCTCCTTTCGTAGGTGCGGCATCGCAGATGCGGTCCCCTAACCGCAGAAGCGGAAGTCGCTGGGCATTGAGCTTCATTTAATTCGAGCTCAAAGACCATTTTTATCATTTTACACTCAACCTTTGGGCGATTTGGGGGCTCTTGAGAGAAGGTTTCTCCTTAGAATTGCAAGGTAAGTTATTTCCACTCATTATTATTTTAAATACATGTATATTAGATGGATTAAACACAAAAAATTTGGTGAAATCAAAGGGTTAGAGCTAGACCTAAGGTTTTAATAAAACTAAGATTTGACAACGAAATTTGTTATGAAATGACTTAGAAATCATATATTATTGATCCTTGGGTTGTAGAGAACAACTTTCTTCAAAAAATCTCAGAATCCGGGCATGTGGGCCCGGGGTTGAAATTTAGGAAACGTGTGAAAAAGGTTGGAAAATTATTTAAATAGTTAGAATTCGATATCGTACACCTATATTGACTAGTTCTTACTTCATTTAACTAGTTTGTGATCGTTCAGCTCCGAATTGAGGGCTTGGGCTTGTTCTTGATATTGGAAGTGCGATTTGGAGCGAGGCGAGTCTCCTTTCTAACCTTGTAAGAGGGAATTGTCACCATAAGCATAATAATTGAATTATTTGTCATTATATTCGGGGGCTACGTACGTACTAGGTGATGAGAGTCTGTGCGTAGCAACTATTATGCTAAGTCTGGGAAGTTTAGGACCTATAAGCATGCTTTACGTGATATTCTAGTACAGTTTGATTAACTTGGATTCGTATGAACTATTTTGATTAAGAAGAATGAGACTAAAGAATGACCCTTATCCTGTTTGGTCTTTTAAAAGAGAATAATTGGCATTCCTGTATATGGCTATTCCTCGTATATATATATATATATATATATATATATTTATATATATATATATATATATATATATATATATATTGATTGTTGTTGTTTCTTGTTAATAAGCTTATTTCTGTTTGACCGCGATGCACGGGCGATTCGCAAGCGGGGTAATAGATGCATCTATGGTTTGAGCCATTCGACCCTCGGCAGTGCACAATTTATTTTATCTTGGATCGGGCCGTACGTCCCATGGTGATTATTTGCGCATATTTTGCTTAGAAGTCCTTCAAGGGTTGCGTTACATATCTGTTTAGACTATGGGGTAGCATCCATGTTAGTACTTGGGAAAGAACTGTTACTCCATGATTATTAAATGTTAATAACTTGCGAAATCAATGCTTATTATGAACTCTTCTCATATTAATTGACCGTAGTAAGTATCGAGTCGACCTCTCGTCTCTACTTCTTCTAGATTAGACGGGATACTTACTGGGTACATATTGTTTATGTACTCATACTATACTTCTGTACTTAATTGTACAGGATCTGAGGCAGATACATCTGGTTACCAGTCCGGTGCGCGCCCTTGAGCTTGTGGCAGAGAATTTTACGGTTAGCTACTTCCTTCCTATGCCGCTCAGCAGCCAGATGGAGTCTTCCTTTACTTTTGCTGTCTTTTTTTATCTCAGACAGTACGATAGAGATATTTTTTTGTCTATTCTACTAGATGCCTATACTTGTGACACCATGTGGCATACACACATTGGTAGACTTATGTTTTGGATTGTATAATTATGTTACTTACATTATCTATCACTTTTGGTTCTGAATCCAAATTGGAGTATTTATTTCCCTTAAATTCTGATAAAATTAACATAAGAAGTTAGAAATGTTCCACGTTGGCTTGCCTGGCACCGGCGTCTGGCGCCATCATGACCTGTTATGGAATCAGGTCGTGACAATCACAAGTTAGTTAAAGCCTTTGTAACTAGAGAGTGATAAAGTGGCTTGTGGTAAGAGTACCACAAGTTAGTTGAGTTGAATTCTTTGTAATGGAGTCATTACAAAGTGGCTTGTAATAGGTGTTTACAAGTTAGTGAAGTTGAAAGTCTACAAGTGTAGGTCGTGATTTTTGTCCCCTTGAGTTGAGATTTTTCCACGTAAAAATCCTCTGTGTTCTTTATTTATTGCCAAGCTACTGTGAGAACAATTAGAGAACCTAATTCCCTATACTGGTTGGTTTTACAGTCTATTGCTTACAGTGGGAACTGATAGAAAATTTGGTTCTCTGTGCAGTCTGGTGGAAGCTTAGTTTCTAACAATTGTTTACTGCTTCGCTAGTTTAGTCCACTGCCTTGTTACATTGTTGTTACATCTTTTGTCATTGTTCTGTTTCACATATTTACAACACTTATATATTGGAAGTCATGCTTTACTTTAAACCTTCATATCATATAAAACTTAGGCAAATTCTAAATTACATAGGACTAAAAGAATTAGTTAGTAACTAGTGTCCCATTCGTTAATTACAATTTGTTTATATCATACTATGTTTTTGCTCACCTACTTTTCTAAAAAAGATTTTGAAGCCCCCAACACTTAGCAAAACAATAACCCCACTTTCAAAAAAGAAAATCAGATTTGAATCATAAGATTATCTTCAAAAATAGAATCAAATTGTCTCAAAATAGAAGTGCTGCCGTACCTAAAGGATTTTCAAAAAGAGGTCTTTTCTCAAAGTTTAAAAGATCAAGATACATGTAGGACTACTCATGCTTTAGGAGCAAATGCATAATTTAATTTTTCCCTTTTCGCATACTTTCTCAGATACGAACTCCTCATTTCTCTTTTCAAAAGATTTTCAAGTATATATACACTAACAATAAGGGGTGGGCATACTTTGGGCAAACCCGAAATTCAAATCGAAATCCGAATTTCTTGGATTTTTGGTTTGGATTTTCTGATTACGAATTGCATTTTGGATTTAAGTTTTAAAAAATTTGGATTTCGGATTGGATATTGGATTTTGTACTTCGAATTTTTGGATATCCAAAAATCCAAAATTCTTATACTTTATATTTAGTCCATTATCCATATGTCAATAGTAATAAGTTTAATACTCTACCCATTAGATATTATCATATATATTCAATATTAATTACTAAGTTATTATGAGAATACTTTCTATTTGGACATGGTTTAACTATTTCTACTTCTTATTTGTCGTATAAACATCTTTATTATATTTTTTATATAATAATTTTATTATTTTAATATTTCATTTGGATGATTGTGGTGAGAATGAAGAACTTTTTCAGGCAATTTAACATGAGTACTTCATTTGGAGATTCATTTGTGTAAAAAGAAGAGACATCTCAACTTATAAGCTCAAAATCGAAAATCCAAAATATCCAAGCCGATTAATCCGAAATCGAACTTAAAAAATCCGATCCAACCCGAACTTATTTGGATTGGATTGGATTTGGATTATCATTTCGTCAATCCGAAAACTGAAAATCCAAACTAAAATTTCATATGCAATCCGAATTGCCCGAACGCCCACCCCTACTAACAATATTTTCCTCTATAATTCATACCTCTTTTAAATTACTCCTACACTTTATAAGAATTATGTCCTAATATACAATAAGCCATATCTTTAGAATGATAATTAAGGCGTAGTATAAATAATTGATTCCAAATCTCTTCCAAGTCCTATCTAGCTACCTCACGCAGATTTTAAGGGGTTCCTAACACCTTCCCCTAAGAAGAACAAGAACCTTACCCATAATCTCATCGGTTTTCCATTCCAGCTTTTTACTGATTACAAGAATATTCTGATTCATTTGAAATAGGTTTTCTTCCCTTAATGTGGTCGAACATAAGTCTTTGAAGAATAAACTTATCTCTGTGATGGATTTTCAGATATTTTTAGGCAAACCACAAAATGCAATAAGGATTCAAGTTTCCATGAAGATATAACAATCATGACTTTCCATATGAGTGAGCTTTCCTTCAACGATATCAGCACATTTTTCCAAGTTTGAAGCATATCCCTTGTCACCCCCCAAACCTGGGGAGGCGTGGCTAGCACCCCAGTTCTGCACTAGTCAGAGCGAATCACTCTGCAACTCATTTTGTTCTTGTAACTATCATAGGCCAATATGGCCACAACTCGTAATGTATAACTATAAATGAGCAATACTATATCACTGAACCATTTTTCTTAAAACATGAAAACATATGGGCCATCAAGGCCTCTTATATACTGTACAAAATGAACCTCTGTCTACAAAATCTTTAAGATTATTTGACATCAAATGGGACAGGTTACCGGCCTACCCATAAGCATGTAGCAAAACTCTGATACGATGACTCATAGACTTGGCTGCACTCCGAATGAGGTGGAGTCTTAGCAATCCTTCGCTAAAATGCTAACATCGTCTACTCTGAGGGTTCTTCAAGCTGATTATCTATACTTGTAGGCAGAAATGTAGCGTCCCCAACAAAAGGACATTAGTACGAATAATGTACTGAGTAAGTAAGGCAGAACTGAAATGTAACAGTAAGTCAATCGTAATTAAATACATATAAGAAGCAACACGAATCTCTGAAGTGTCACCGTATATGCGTACTTATTATATTCATATATATATACAATGCTTCTCTTTGAGAATATTATCCATATCTTATGATGCATGACTGCCCAACAGATCAGTGGTAACTACTCGAGCGGTCGTAGCACAATATGTATGAATTCCCAACCGGTGGTAAATAATGATACATAACTACCAATCGGTGGTGACTGCCCAACCGGCCGTAGCACGGTAGTAAATGCATGACTGCACAACCGGCCGTAGCCCGGTAGTAAATGCATGACTGCACAACTGGCCGTAGCACGATGGTAAATGAAGATGCATGTATCACTATATTATAAACATTAACATCTTTATCATATATCTCAATAGGGAACTAGAAACATACTTAGACATGCTTGAATATCACTTTATGAGAATAAATAAACTAGACATCCTTAACTGATAAGAGTATAACCACTTATGAACTATTATTACGTTTATGTATCGTTTTTGGATCATACCAAAAGAAAGAAGGATTAGCCTTAACATACCTGAGCCGATTCTCTTGAGAAAGATTGCACATATTCCCTAAGAATCGCAAAAATCTCGTTGCTATTATGCTAAGAAACTCCGTGTGAATCTCTTGCTGAAGCTAGTTACAATGTTATGAAGATAATTATATCCGTCTTTTGTGAATTTTATCAAAATCTCACATGACATTTGTTAGTAGAAGTCTTTCAACGTAAATAGCTTGAAAGACTCAGTTGCCTTCAACATACCTTTTGTGAAGTCTTTCATGGCTTTGGTTGAAGCACTCACGTTGTCTTCTCCAAATTTTTATGAATTTGAGTATTTTAAGGCTTTAGCCAAGATTCCCTCTAAGGGTGCTGTAACGACCCGACTGGTCGTTTTGCATTTTAGAACTTTGTTCCCTAAAATAAAATTTTTTGCACTTGTTTTAACTAATTTATGACTTGCGGGGATGGGTGGTTCGGAAGTTGGAAGAGTTTTGAGTAAGAATATGTCCATTAGCTTCTTTAAGTTTCTCTAAAAAGGGCCAAGTTTGACTTCGGTCAACTTTCTTGGGAAACGGACCCAAATTTGTGATTTGATGATCCCGGAGGGTCCGTGGGAAATATGGGACCTGGGCGTATGCCTGAAATCGGATTCTGAGATCCCTAGCCCGAGTAATGAATTTTTCTGTGAAATTGTTAAATTGAAGTTTTAATGATTTAAATAAACTAAGAAATTATTGTTTTCCTAGGTATCGGCCTCGAATTTTGATTTCGAAACTTGGTACAGGTCCGGAATATCAGTTAAGACCTACCCGTGAAATTTGGTGTAAATCCGCGTAGTTTAAGGGCGTTTTGACCCATTGAAAGAAAACTTAGAACTTGAAGTTCAATGATTTGGTTCATTTGGTTTTGGGGTTTGATTCCTCGATTTAGCATTATTTTGAGTATTTCGAGGGTTCGAGTAGGTCCGCCTCGTGATTTCGGACTTGTCGGTATATTCGGACGGGAATCGAGAGCCCCGAGCGTCAAACGAGCGAGGTTCGAGTGAAGTTAGAAATTGAGGAAGGAATGCAGCCTTTGCTGCTTCTGTCATAACCGCATCTGCGGTTCTTGGACCGCAGAAGCGGTACTGCAGATGCGGCCTTCTCATCGCAAAAGCGGAAGGGGCCAGGCACAGGGGAACCTGCAGAAGCGGCCCATCGACCGCAGAAGCGGTCCAACTTCCCAGGCCCAGTATTGCAGAAGCAGTTGGGCGTCCGCAGAAGCGGACTCGCAGAAGTGGGAGCCTGATCGCAGAAGCGGTCCAGGCTTCTTTGGTCGTTTCCGCAAAAGCAGGCACGTTTCCGCAGAAGTGGTCCTGGTACCGCAAAAGCGGAAATCGCTGGGAATCAGTGAATGCATTTAATCCGAGTTCAAAGTCATTTCCCCCATTCAATGCTCTACACTTGGGCGATTTTGGTGGTTCCAAAGAGAGGGTTTCAACATATTATTGCAAGGTAAGTAATCTTCCACCATTATGAGTTAAATTACATGAACATTAGGTAGATTAAACACTAACATTTAGTAAAAAATCAAGGGTTAGAGCTAGACCTAGGGTTTTGGCAAAACTAAGATTTAAGCATGGAATTTGTTATGTAATGAACTAAAAATCATATATTTATGATCCTTAGATGATAGAGAACAACTTCATTCGAAAAATTCCGAAATCCGGGCACGTGGGCTCCGGGTCGGAATTTAGGAAACTTGTGGGAAAGGTTGGAAAATCACTTAAATAGTTAGAATTCAACCTTGTAAGCCTTAATTGACTAGTTCTTACTTTATTTTAATTAGTTTGTGCTCATTCGGCTTCGAATTGAGGGTTTGGACTTGTTCTTGATATTGGAAGTGCGCTTCGGAGCGATGTGAGTCTCCTTTCTAACCTTGTAAGAGGGAATTATCCCCTTAGGTGAGTTAATTGGTTATGTGCTCCTATGTGTGGGGGCTATGTACGCACGAGGTGACGAGAGTCCGTGCGTAGCTACTATTATGCTATTGTCCGGGTAGTCTAGGACCCAAAAGCATGCTATACTTGGATTATCTGTAATCCTGTGGACATTCGAATTTCTTAAATTAAAGTGAAATAGTGAATAAATTTTTAAAAGGATTTAAACTTCATTTTTTTAAGTTGTTAGCAGAGGATTGGACTTTATATTAAATAACTACTCCCTGATAAATTCTTAATCTGCTATTTGAGCATGTATTTTACGTGTATCTGCATCGCATGTATGATTCGCGAGTAGGGTGGTTGTTTATTTAAATTTACCATGTCGCACATATGATTCGCGAGTAGGATAATAGATGCATCTATGGTTTGAGCCGTTCGACCCTCGGCAGTGCACATTTACTTTTCTGTTGGATCGGATCGTACGTTCCTCGGTGGCTATTTGCGCATGAGTTATCTAGCTGACTATATGTGGGTTACACTTCAGGATTGCCTAAATATTTATATATGAATGAACACTCTATATGGAAGGTTAAAGGAAGGATCATATTTCTTACTTGGAAATTTTTATAACTTGAGTTATACCTGCTTATCATAAATTATGCTCATCATTACTTGACCTTAGTAAGTATCAAGTCGACCTCTCATCTCTACTTCTTCGAGATTAGACGGGATACTTACTGGTACATGTTGTTTATATACTCATGCTACGCTTCTGTACTTAAATGTACAGGATTTGAGGCAGGTGGATCTGGACATCATTCTGGTGCGCATCAGTGAGCACGCTTGGGACTTCTACGGTGAGCTGCTTCTCTTTCATGCCGATCCGCAGCCGAAGAAGTCCTTCCTTATACTTTTGTTTCTATCTATCCTGATTCAGACAGTAGAATAGTATATTATTCTTTTGTGTATATTCTACTAGTCGCCCGTAGCTTGTGACACCAAGTTCTGGAACGCAATAGTAGACATCTATTTTTGGGTTGTATTGCTATTTTTATACATTATGATCTTTACTGGTCTTACTTTTAAATTCGAAAATCTATTATAATTGTCTTTGGCTAAAGTAAAATGAGAATTTAATCACATTTCAGCATCGGCTGGTTTGACAATGGTGTCGGGCGCCATCATGACCTATTATGGAAAATGGGTCGTGACAGGTGCCACCTAGACTCACAACGTAGTTAGTCACCTTAGGCTTAATTAAATGTCCACACACGCTGCCACGTTAAGGCCTTTTAGGCTTTATCTAAGATCCTACTTAATCACCCTAACCAATAATTAAACAATTACCCGCATAATTAAGAATTATCTCAAATTACTTAAAATACTACTCACTTTTAATACACTTTGTACATCTTACTATCATCGTCATGTGGTACCATATAAACTCAATACATACAGTATTAGTTCATTAAAACATCATTGTAAAAAATGCACATATTTTCTCAACTTCTAATTTTTCTAATGTCATATAAAGAGTAAAAAATTTCGTATGCTTAATACTTAAAGTGGTAAAAAGATATCGTTCTTTTCTTGTGAGAAAATAATTTCTATCTTTACAATAAAGAAAATCTCTTAAACTTTTTCATATTATGAGTATAATTGAAAGTAGTAATATTCATATTTATATAAAATCATATTTTTCAAACTATTTTATAAAAATATTCCACTTAAAATACCATATCAAAAGTATATAACGGTATCAAGGTTGTTAAACTTATGAGATCTTATAATAACATAATCACAAACCCTCTATAACCTCATGAATGGTCTTAATCCTTTCAAGCTCATATGGATTACTATGACTCATCCTAACATTAATGTATGGGATGTAACATCCCTCAAGCATCTTTAGGTTTGTAAACCACTCACAAATCTGTTGTCTTTGTTCCAAAATGAATGTGTAGCTGTCCTTGGTCTTGTACACCTTACTATTGTTCGCAAACTACAAATATAATTCAGACCGCCTGCAATATTCTTGTAAGTCCGATCTAGCCTTCGGGGCTATCTTTTGTCTTACTCTTATCATCGATCACTGTGTTGAATAAATTATGAAAATAGTTCTTCTCAATATGCATGTCATCAAGATTGTGTCGGAGAAGATTATCCTTCTAGTATGGTTATTCCCAAAATATTCTCTATTTATCCAGTTATGAGTAACACCATATCTAGTAAATCTAGAAGGTGGGGCCTCGGTAACTTTAGTGAAGTTCTGAACTTTCTCCTAAATTTCTTTACCGGACAAAATTGGAGGTAGCAAATCATGTTCAATTATATTCTTTTTGAATGCATTCTTCCTGCTTCTGAACTCATGATCAACTGGCAAGAACTAACGATGACAATCAAACCCTGGCTGCTTTCGACCATGTCTTAAAGTGAATGATTTACCATTTACCATGCAGTAAGGACATGCTACCGCTCCAATAGTCATCCACCCAGACAACATTCCATACGCAGGAAAATCATTAATGGTCCACATTAAAGTAGCACACATGTTAAATTTTTGCTTAGTTGATATGTCATGTGTATGAACTCCATCATACCACAATTGTTTTAGCTCATCAATCAGAGGTTGCAAATATACATCCATCAAACTCTTTGGATTGCGAGGACCTCGAATAACACAATTTAAAAAATATATGGACTAGTCATACACATTTAATGCAGAAGATTATAGGGCGTAATAAATACTGGTCAACATGAATATGGTGTTGCAGAAATAGAAAATTATGCGAAACCATCAACACAAAAACCCAATCGAACATTTTCGGTTCACTAGCATAATCCGAATACGTCCTATCAAAATGCTTCAAAGCCTCCCCATCTGAAGTATGACACAAAACATCGGGCGGCCTTCTATTTTCATAGTGCCATCTCATATGAGGAGCGGAATTTACTGTGACGACACGGCCAGTCGTCTCATGAGTTACCGCTCCGTTTCCCCCATATCTGCTTCTTTATGCTTCGTTATCCGTGTTTAATATGATCAAGTTGATTAGTTTGCATTCAGAGAGGATTTAGTAAGAAATGAGACACTTAGTCTCTTTTAAGAAAACTTAAGTTGGAAAAGTCAACTGGATGTTGACTTATGTGTTAGAGGATTCAGATTTGAGTTCCGATGATTCGGTTAGCTTTGGGAGGTGATTTGTGAATTAGGAGCGTGATCAGAATTGATTTTGGAGGTCCGGAATAGAATTAGGCTTGAATTGACGAAGTTGATATTTTGACAATTTCCGGTTGGTAGGTGAGATTTTGATGCGAAGGTCGAAATAGAATTCCGAGAATTACTGTAGTTTTGTTATGTCATTTGGGATTTGTGTGCTAAATTTCAGGTCATTCGGACGAGGTTTGATAGAATTTTTTATCGAAGAAGTTTTGGAATTCTTAGGCTTGAATGTGAGGGTGATTCGATGTTTTTATGTTGTTTTGAGCATTCCGAAGTTTGGAACAAGTTTTAATGATGTTATGGGGCGTGTTGGCATGTTGGTTCAGGGTTCCACGAGCCTCGGATATGTTTTGGAAGAGTTTTTAGAAGATTTTTGCCGTTTTGAGTCCAAAAATTCATTTTTAGTTTTAGAGATCGAAATTTGATTTCGACACTTCCAAAATTTAAATAATGAACTGTAGGAGTGATCTGAAATGTTTGGTCTAATTTCATCAAGTCGTGATTGAGTTTTTGACATGAAACACGAGTTAATTGTTTAACAAGGGAAATGGATATTGAACTGAGTAAATGAGCTCCGAATTGAGTTTCGACTGAATGGCTATGTTTGTATTATTATTTGTGACTCATATGAACAAGAATCATCGAACTCCGAGTTCGTATGATGGAGTTAGAGCTTTTTAGTGAAAAGAAAAGCTGTTGTAATTTTCTAGGCAGTTTCTACATTTTTCGCACATGTGAATAGTGACCACACCTGCATGAATAGTACCCCGTGAACAGTAGCCATGAACAGTACCATGTGAACTGTAAAAACGCATGAACAGTAACCTGAAAACATTCTGGGCAGAATGTTAAGTTTTAAAAATGGGACTTCGTTCCCATTTTCCATTTTTGACCATTTGGTGCTCGGATAAGGCAATTTTTCGAGGGATTTTTGGAGAGAACAAAGGGGTAAGTGTTCTTAACTCAATTATAGTTGGATAACTTGAATCTATTACTAGTTTTGACATTTAATCCGTGAATTTTGTTGGAAAAATTTAGAAACCCCTCTTGGATAAAATCACAGATTTGAGGGTCGAAATGTGATGTGATTTGGATAATTTTGGTATGGTTAGACTCATGAGGAGATAAGGAACACATTGATGTAAAAAAATTTGAGTTTCGATACGTGGGCCCGTGGCTAAGGTTTTTGCTAATTTAAAAAATTTTGGTATTTTTCGATTATTTCGATTGGGCTTTGTTCCCTTATTATATTATGACGTATTCGTTCCGATTTTGGATAGATTCGGCACACGTGGAGGTCAATTCGAGGGGCAAGGGCGTCGCGAGTTAAAGAAGTAGCCGGTTTGAGGTGAGTAATGATTTTAAATGATGTCCTGAGGGTTTGAAACCCCATATTTGCACAATGTAGTGCTATACTGAGTTGAGATACACGCTGTGTGATAAGCGTGAGGTCCAATGCTATTGGGGATTGTGACTTGGTCCATCTCGAATGATATTTTTACCATATTTTTTACGGAGTCTTATATTTTATTATGATGAATTGGGCTAGTTGCCATGTTTGGGGCCTTGTGCCGACCTGTAGAACTCTTAAGGGATTTTGACTGGTTTTCCTCACTTATTTGCTAAAACATTCATATTCTCAGTCATGTTTCCAATTGTTTAAGATAATATGAACCGGATTTTTGAAATGTTAATCCTAAATGAAAGAAATATGAGGGCTGAGATCCCTACATATTTTATATTAGGGGTTGAGGACCCAATAGTGAGGATATTTTATATGATATGGATCGGGTTGCACGCCGCAGCAAATATATACATTGGATCGGGCTGCACGCCGCAACAATTACTTATATTGGATCGGGTTGCGCGCCGCAACAATTACTTATATGGATCGGGCTGCATGCTGTATATATATATATATATATATATATATATATATATGGATCGGGCTGCGCGCCGCAGCAATATAGCGCTTGGATTGTAGGAGCCCCTCCGGAGTCTGCACACCCCCAGTGAACGCAGTTGACTATTATTATTATGGATTGGGCTGTACGCTACAGTGATATACGTATCGGGCTGCACGCCATAGCGGTATATATATATTTATTGATTCGGTTAATGTGAGAAGTATAAGAATTGAGAACAAAGGATAAGAACGAATAAATGAATTGAAATGCTCGAGGAGCGGATTCATACTGAGTTATACTTGTTTTACATGGTTTAAGGAATTTCACTTGATTTTCCTCATTTACTGCTTAGTGCCTTTACGTTATTTCATTCTGTCAGTCATTATTTATCATTATTACTCACTGGGTCGGAGTACTCACATTACTCCCTGCACCGTGTGTGCAGGTACAGGTATTCCTGAGGCATAGAGCGAGATTTCCTGCCGTCCAGTTCTCATCGGAGTTATCGAGGTAGCTGCATGATGTCCGCAGACCCTATTTCTCCCTCTATCTTTCCTTACTATTCCGCATTTTAGACATATTTCTATATTAGGCTGTTGAAACCTTGTATTAGAGGCTCAGACTTGTGACACCAGATCAGTGAGCTGTTTTGTAGAGATTTTCATTGTTATGGTTTCCGCACATTTCATCTTTTATATTTAGACTTTTACTTATTAAATTGGTATCTATTTCTGATAACTGTTAATGAACTCTATAAAAAAAAAGAATCGTGAGATGTTAATTGGTCGGGCTTGCATCGTGTTGGGCGCCATCACGACCGGGGTTGGGATCGTGACATTCACAATGCGTATAACCTCTTCAATCTAGGAATAATAGATAAATAATGAGTCGACTTCACAACAACCTTGTTCCCACTAAAAACCTGCTTAAAACGAGGTTTTTGACAAAATTTAAAATTCTCTAAATCTATATCACCCATATAATATAACATGCAACCATCTTCACAACAATCGATTCTCATAGACAAGAGTCGGAACTTAGAAACCAACCTTTTAGATTTATAGAAATCTTCAGGTATGTTGAAAATTGGATCAACTAGTTCACTCATAAGATTAAATAAAAAAATTCATTCCCGCTTGAAAAATATTGGTATCTGATTTGATACTTAATAGTACCGTAATAGACAATTGGTAGTGCATAATCCCTTCACATACTGTATGACTAACTATCACGCCCCAAACATGGGGAGGTGTGGCTGGCACCCGGTGCCGCCCTGGCCCGAGCGAACCACTCTGCAATATTTTTTTTTTGTACTATTATGGGTCAACATGACCACAACTCATAATGTATAACTGTAAGTGAGCAATACTGTTTCAATAAATTATCATTCTTAACACATGAATACATGTGGACCGTCAAGGCCTCTGACATATTGTACAAAATGAACCTCTGTCTACAAAGCCTCTAAGATTATTTCACATCAAATGGGATAGGGTACCGGCCTACCCTTAAGTCTGTAGCAAAATTCTAACATGATGACTCATAGACTCGGCTGCACTCCAAATGAGGTGGAGTCTTACCGATCCTTCGGTGAATGCCAATCTCATCTACGATGAAGGTTTGTCAAACTGATTATCTATACCTGCAGGCATGAATGCAGCGTCCCCAACAAAAGGACGTCAGTACGAATAATGTCCTGAGTATGTAAGGAAGAACTGAAACATAACAATAAGTAAACATTAATTGAAGACATATAAAATTAACCTGAATATCTGAAGCGCCACTGTATATTCATACTTATCATACTTACATATATATAATACTTCTCTTTAAGACTATTACCCATGTCTTATGATGCATGACTGCCCAACTGATCAGTGGTAACTGCCCGACCGACCGTAGTTCGGTGGTAAATATGTAACTGCCCAACCGACCGTAGCTCGGTGGTAAATGAATATGCATGACTACCCAATCGGTGGTAAACAATAATACATAACTGCCCAACCGGTGGTAACTGCCTGACCGGCCGTATCACGGTGGTAAATGAATGAATATGCATGTACATGTATCCCTATATTATAAACATTAATATTTCTATCATATACCTCGATAGGGACTAATACATACATAAATACAATATCTGAAGAGTCTTTTAGGATAATTAGAATATCCTTCAAAGTGACCTATAGTCGTTTACCCCCGATCACGTTATGAACTAACTGTTGGAGACTTTAAGCCATTTGGCTTTAAAGTAGAAGAAGTATGAATTGGAAATGGAGGGAAATAAAATGGAGGGAAAATGAAAATTTGAAGAAGTGAATTTTGTCTTGCACTTTGTCCCTCATTGGTGAGGGAATACCACATTTGTGTGCTTATATATAGAATCACTTCTTAAGGCTCTTAAAAGGAGTTGAAAAGAATGAACCCTCGCGTCGTCGTCATCGCTCGCTCGGCTCGGCTTCGGCTTTGGCTTTGGCTTTGGATTTGGATTTGGATTTGGATTTGTCAAATGATCGATCGATAAGATTATTTTTAGACAAAATTTATTTAATTATTCAATAATTAATTAAATACCAAATCACTACTGAAAGTACGCCAGAACTCTGCTGAAATTTCAGAGAACCTCGCCGGCCGTGTTTCTACCGCGATCGCAGTAGAACCGCGGCAGTGAGTTTCAGAAAGGCTCTCTGGCCGCGGTTCTGCCGCGATCGCGGTAGAACCGCCGCAGGCCGCGTATTTTCTGAAAAGGCACCTTTTCAAGACACCTCTTCTGATATTTGCCTATAAATTGTGAGGCAAAGCTACATATTTTATATAAAAAATACACTCCAGAACTCCTTTCTGTCTGAATATATTGCATCCTACTTCGCAATATCTCTCTTTCAAATTCGTAAGTGTGATTTTGCTCCGTTTTTGAGTTCGTTAGAATCCTGCAGTTTGTATTGCCACTGTTGCAGGAAG